>JABUQX010095580.1:30000-34753 GCA_015478945.1 Trachelipus rathkii
ATTGCAAGCGAAAAATGGTTTCCAAAGAAAATTTTAAAAATACCCGATATATAGGCAACAACGCCAATCGAAGAGAAGCTCGCCTTTCTTAATATCATTGCAAATATAGAGATAATTTCATTTCAGCTACGCGTACCTTAGTTAGGCAAGTTATGCAGTAGATAGGTAGGCAAAGCATAAATAGCTCATTTTTTGTTTATATTTCTTTAAAATTTTGTATTTTAATTTTTCTTGTGTTTTCTTATTATATTAACATTTTATTTTTAATAGTTATTTGATGTTTTTTTCTTTTAAATTTTTAATTTGTTCTTTAAAATTAAGTAAGGCACTGCCTACCAGCTATCCCTTTAATACGCCACTGATATATATACTATCATATAAAACCAAGTGTATTATATTAATATATAATTTATAAAATATATATATATATATATATTTATTATTTATATATATATATATATTATTATATATATATATATATTAATATAATCGTTAGATTATATCATTTTATTGAATAAGGATCAGCATATTACGCTCATCAGAATATAAAGACCAGCATAATACGCCCATCATAATATATAAAGTTCAGATTAAGAACTTGAAGAATTTCTCAGAAGAAATGGATATTGGCAAGTGCAATAATAGTTTAGATTATTTACACTGCATGTTTAGAATATTTAAGAGATTATATTCCTGAAAGCCTAGGGTCTTCACTATAACTAGAATAGTTAGTTAAATAGTGGGATATTACACTAGATTATTTTTAAGCTTATTGAGAAAAGTTTGTTTTCCCAAGCTCAAAACGAAGTAGTTGACCCGTTTTAGCTTTCCAGAATGTTAAATTAAAATGCACATAAAGAACGATCTTCGTATAAAGGAATATTTGAACATAAACTTTAATTCAGCACGAAGCTTAACAGTGAAAATTGCTTCCGGCTCGAAGCCTTACAACGAATGATTTTTAATGAGAACCTATCAGTTCAAAAATAAAAGGCGAATGAATTTTTAAATACCCAAAAATCGCTCTCTACTCTTTGCATTTGGCAACCCCCAGGTTTCCAAGAAATAACCTCTTTTCTGACAACTCTTGACTATAATTTTTATATCCTCCCGGGGGGGGGGGATGGCTTCTGGCCTCTATAGGGCAGAAGTCAGAACTTGACCACTTGGAATGAATATTTTGAAAACAGCTGCAGAATATTTAATCTGATTCTTCTGATGAATCATACATCAGAATATTTTTTCTTGCAGCTTCTGCAGCTTTCCGCTTAGGCCGACTATTTTGAATATCTCTATCAGCTGGCGTTGATGAACTTCCAGCATCCGTCGCAGACGTAGAAGGGGGGGTTCACCCTTCCAGGAATATTTAATGATGGATTTGCTGGAAGGACAGGGATTTTGTTTGACGATGAGGGTGTTGAACCACTATGGGTCAAAGAAAGCTCTAGGGGATACAAATATTTGACTGGATACAAGCTGACTTGTCCCCCAGGAGTCCTGACGTACACCGATCTGACTTTATTGTCGTCGCCGATTATAAGATCTACGACTATCCCCATTTGCCAGTAAGGACGTTCTTTCACTGGACTTTTGATAAGAACAACGTCATTCTTTTTGACTAGATTATTCCAGCTGACCTGGTAGAGATCTCTTACAGTCTCTCTAAGACTGAGGAGGTACTCATTGTACCACCTTGTACGAAATTCTTCGAATTTTTCTGAAGAATACTTCAGTGACTTTACTAGCTCTTTTTTAGCCGAAGTTGAGTCCCAGAACTGATTATTTGACCCAGCTCCAGGTAAAACCATGGCGGTTTTTGAAAAGGTTTGAGGAACTCGTTGGGAGAGAGTGGTAATATCTCATTCCAACTAGGGGTGTAGGTGAGCGGACGTGAATTTATAGCATCAGCAATATCTGACAATATCGTAATGAAGTTGAAATAATTCAACGAGGAACGTCCAATTGTTTTGAATAAACAATCCTTCACCACACGTATTAACCGTTCCCACTGGCTTCCTACCCATGGGCTATACAGAGGAATTCGCTTATGCGAAATCTGATTTTTCCTTAAAAACTCACTTCCATTTTCTGATACGAGGAAGTTCCTAAAAAGTCAGTTCCTTGATTGAAGGAGCGCGCGTTGTCGCTATAGACGCAGTCAGGCACTCCGAAACGATTAACAAATCGTTGAAACGATTGTATAAATGATTTAGATGACATGTCATCTATAAGGTCTAAATAGACCGCACGAATATTAAGACAGGTGTAAATGAGTATGAACATTTTTTGGGCTGAGCCAGAGCCTTTGACTTTGACCCACCAATGTTTGGTGTAGTCAACACCTACATGCTTAAAAGGCCTGAATAATTCCACCTGATCTTAAATAATTGGTGAATCGCGGGTACCGAAACGCAAAATTATTGAATTTTTTGCAAACTATGCATTCCTGCAAAACATTTTTGATGGAGGTACGCGCTGAAGTCACCCAGAAGCCTTGGAGCCGAATATTTGTAAGAGTGGCTTGTATGCCTAGATGCTTACACTTATGATGAGCATCTCTAATGATTAACTTGGTGAGGTGGTGACTTTTTGACAGCAAGATGGGATTAATTACGTCATAATTGTAATAATTGCATCTTGACAAACGACCCTTGCTCCTGATGAGATGATTTTCATCCAAGAACAAGTTCAGATTATTTACCAAGTCCGGAACTTGGCCAGTGAAAGAAGGATTATTTTTAATCTCTTCTAAAAATTGAAGCTCTTTCGAGAACGATTCTTTCTGCATTGTCTGTAGACAATACAGACGTGCCTTCAAATCATGATTAATTGTCACACCTCTTGACAAGGCTCCAAACTGGAATAATAAAGCTACTACTCGATATAGCTTGTGCAAGTTTGAATATTTGGACAAATCCACTACAGGAGGTTCATTGCCACCTTGAACAACAGCAAAAACTGGAGATGCTGTTTCCAGTTCAGCTGATGGCCAGTAAATACTATTTAAAGAGAGCCATTTTGGCCCTTTAGTCCAGAAGGACATGTTCTTTTGAAATTCCTTGAAGGAAATACCTCTGGTCAGAAGGTCAGCTGGATTATCTTCTGTTCTGACGTATAGAAATTTAGGACTTAACGAATATTCCTCTTGAAGCGAAGAGCTCATGGCGCGAATATCTTGCACACGATTCCTCACGAATATTTGCTTAACTTTCGAGATCCTATTTTGGATCCAATGAAGAGTTATCTGCGAGTCGGAGAATATGTTCAATTCCTTGAACTTGACACCCGACAGTCCACTTAACATTTGTGGTAAGCATTTTAATGCTAAAAACACAGACAATAACTCCAAACAGGGAAGCGTTCTTCCTTTTGGAGGAGCGATTTTTCCCTTTGACCAAAAAAGATTTGGACCCTCTGCCGCAGACGAAACATACACTACGAAGCCATAAGCAACAGTGCTTGCATCGCAGAATATATGAATACTTAAATCAGAGTCACTTGACTCAAATGAAGATCTTCTAAAAGAGACCTCCTTCAGAGAGTTAAGGTCCTTGCTCAACTTCTCCCATGAAATTTTTTGATTTTTGGGAGCGATTATATCGTCCCACCCCATGTCCACTCCCAAGTTTTCTTCATAAGGAGACGGCTCGAAGGTGACGGGGAAAAGGCATAGGGGATCGAATACTTTTGAGATCTCCGACAGGAGCTGTCTCTTGGTAGAGACAATATTTAATGAAAAGTCACTAAGACTCAGACTATCTTGAACGGTATTATATAAATACCCTTAAACTCTTTCTTCATCACTTTGATGAATTGCAAGTTTACCCTCCTCCTTGAATATTTCTTTGAGATCTGGACAATTTGAGTTCCAGGAGCACAAGTTGAAGCCCCCCTCACTCATACGTGAGGTGGCCTCTCGAAAAATATCTTGAAGTTCGTCTACAGACGAAGAAGTGTACAAAAAATTATCAACGTACAGATTATTTTGAAGAAGAGAGGTACAGAGATCAGGAGGGTATTTTTTGGCGTGATGTTGTATAACAGCCCCTAGAACATAGGGGCTGACAGCCAACCCGAAGATGATGGTGGCATAACGGTAAGTGAGTAACTCGCCATCAGCCTCCCAGAAAAAACAGAAGCGATTTCTGTCCTCTTCTAATTTTAATTTGATCTGGAGGAAGGCTTTCGAAATATCCGCCAGAACGATGAATTTGTTCGTTCTGAAAGACAGTAACAACTTAAATAGGGAAGCTATTAAATCTACCCCTGGATACGATGCCTGATTAAGTGAAGGACTACAACCTATTTTCAGGCTGCAGTTAAAGACGGGACGAATTTTTGTCGTCACTTGAAGGGCCTGTTTGATTATAGGTCTGTGGGGTATCCAGATGAATTTATGATAATCTTTCGGATGCACCTCCACAGCTTCTACAATACCTTCCCTTAGTATTCCCTTGAATATTTCCCCATACTTTTTAAGCAAGCCTTGAGCAGTCAATTTCTTTTTGACTCGTTGCATTGTAGCAAGAGCAACGTGATGATTTGATGGAACCTGCTCAAGAATTTCTTGAAACCACGGAAGTTCCACGTGGTACCTTCCGTCTCGGAACTCTATCCCTTCGTGGAATTTCTTGATGAATATTTCGTCAATGGAACCCTGGTCCCGCTCCTCATTGATACCCAGAGACTCTAATTTATAGAGGTTCTCCAGGCCCAAGTCCAAATCAGACTCAGTATGATTATGTAAGAGTGG
>JABUQX010095581.1:0-5000 GCA_015478945.1 Trachelipus rathkii
TTTCTATGCTCTCTCTGACCTCAGTCTTAACAGCTATGTTCATCTTACATGTAATCCACTGGTACAGTCTGGAACATATCGCTATCTATTTTCCCAAACTACCTTATAAAACACTTATGCGTGCAGTAACTTTACTAACACGTACGATATCTTTAATTTGTAAATCAAAGAAAGCTAAAACTTGTTTGTAACTGTACAATTCCAGCGACTATATTTTTTTGAGAAAAGGTGTGAGAATATATATATATACTAATTATATTATATAATATATATATATATATTATATATATATATTATATATTATATATATATATATATATATATATATATATATATATATATATATATAAATATATATACATTTATATGTTTTAAATATTCGCATTGACTTTCGCTTCACAAATATTAAAAATGATTATTTGCATTTCGCATTCGGAAACTCGGAATGCTATTAGAAAATGTTCTGATGGAACTTGTTAAAAAATTTTAAAATTTTTGTGGAGAAGTGATTAGAATTAGTTGACTAGTGCCGTCTCAATGGTCAGTAATTTGAGTCACAATCAAAATATCTAACAATATTAATATTGATAGACTCGTACTTGTGAGTTGAGTATATTCGCTCGAAATTAACTGTTGAAGCAATTCCGCAATGGTATTCTCAGTGTGGTTTGGAATTACTTCGATATTGTTTCCATGACAACGTAAAACCGTACACTTTTGCAATCGAAGATTATTCTCAGAAGGAGAATGATATCCGGGTTATGTTAACTATCTAATGCAGCAAAACAACAAGGAAAGTGTACAAAAGGAATGAGTAAAAAATAAAGGATCCCCATTCCAGCTTTAAGAAGGAATCAAATTACTCTTGAAACTAATATAAAATACAAATATATGGGACAATAAAACGAAAAACCATAAAGGATGGATATAGTAAATATACAGAAAATTATAGTAATGGATGATGCTTCTGCTTTTCGGACGCTGAAATTCTTGTTTTGTAAGGTGGGCAAAAGTGGTCTCTTTTCAAACCTACTCAAGGAAGTACTATAGAGATATTATTTGAAAGAAAAGTAATGACTAGAGTTTAAAACTAAAGTTTCAGATATTAATAACCTCTATAAATAATAATCAAGTTAGCTTTCTCACGACGATAGTCAGATATCAATCAGGCAGTTTCTTTGTTTTCCTCTGAGTAAGCTCCATGCCTTTACAATTATTTCAGAAGCAATTTTGTGCGTGCTTCTGAACCTCTCACTGAACGTCACACAGGTGAACATATCAGTGACGTATTTAATGAATGTTGTCGAAATGGAACCTATTCACAGATGATATCACTGTGTCCTGAGAGATGCTGGTGCAAATATAAAGAAAATTATGATTCTTTCCTGAGTGAACAGCACAAACTCCGTCAGTCATCAACATTAGAAATGTCGTGACATCTCAAACAAAAGTCAACGAAGTTCTCTCAAATATGATTAATTGCGGCAACAGCTTAATCTTCGACCATGGCTCAGTGAGAACTAAATAAAATACAGGCCATAATTAGAGTTCACTAACTCTCAGTAATACATGAGAAATTATGTTAAGGTTTCAAGAACTTAATGAATCTCTTTGCCAGAACAGCTGCTCTGATGATAAATTAATGACTTCCCATCCAATGACAATTCTATTTAAAAAATTGTATCATTGTACTCCAATCATTTAAAGATATCATTATGATAATCAGCAAACACTTGTTTGTCTTCCTCTCGTAATAACTCTAAAGAGAGTATTAATATCCTCAGAAAATGACAGTCAAGGAATAAAAATGATGAGAGAGGCAATATTGAGACCTTTCTCTCCTCTAAATTTATGGATCAGTTACATTTGTTATTCGTACCATTAATGATGGGGAAATGATCATCGTAAATGGAAAACTATTCGTTTACCTATCACTCGTTAATTTTGATAAACCTCGGAATAGAAATATCAGACGTGCTAAGGGTGTATGTACAACATTTTTAATTATTTTCTTGCTCTAGAAAATAACTTCTGTAAACATGCCTTTCCTACTCTTATTCGCTCTGATGAATATCCTGTAGCAAATACCCTACTCTTTGAGTTATATATAATATATATATATATATATATATATATATATATTTATATATATAATATATATATATATATATATATATATATATTATATATTATATATGGAATCAAAAGATATGTTATGACGATAAGGGAAGCGGTGTGTAAAGAATAAATGGTGTCAAATTTGATTGGTTTAGTATTAATAACGATTGAGGAGAGATGTGTTGTGTCCCCTTGGTTTATTCAATTTGTATAAGGATGGGGTTATGAAAGAAATTAGAGATGGGATGGCAGGAATGGTGTTAGAATGATGGAGAAATGGAGGTGAGTGGAGGGTGCCTTACTTATAATGCGGGTGATTTGGTTTTGTGTAGTGATCTGAAGCGAGTTTGAGAGGATTGGTAGAGAGAATTTGGCAGGGTGTGTAAAAGAGGGGTTTGAAAGTAAACGTAGATAAGAGTAAGGTTATGGTTGTTAGTGAGGACAGTCCTGCTGTGTGAAGTTTCTGTAGATTTGTGAGCAGCTGGAACAAGTGTCTGAGTTTAAATATTTAAGGATATATGTTGGATGAAAAGGGACGGATGAGCAAAGTGTAGTAGGAAAGTTTGTGAAATGGCAGGAAGGTGGCTGGTTGCGATTAATCTTTAGTGGATGTAAAGGGACTAAGTTTTTGAGTACCTAGGGTCCTTAATATAAATAAAATACTTTACTCTGTTTTAATGTATAGTAGTGAGACTATGGTCTAGGAGACCGAAGAAAAACTGGATTGGTCAGTAAACGGAATGTCTGAGGAGGGAATGTGAGTTTTGGCAAGAGGCGAGAATAAAGGTGCATAATAGGAGTGCATGGCACGGAGTTTTTGTGAGGGGGTATGTTGTGGTCCACCTGGGCCAGGGGATGAACCTACATTGACGAAAATGTCATAGGTGAGGGGTCCGTCGTGGTCCTGTGGAAGCTCTAGGTGGATTTTTCTGACTTGCGCCGAGTTCTCACTAATATGTATAGAGGGGGGCGGTAAGGCTGGGCTTTCTTTTCGACTTGTGTAATGATCTTCTACTACTTGTCTTTTCCGATGCATGTCACGCACCTTACCCCCAGTCTTGAAAAAAAGGAAGATTAATGATGATGATCGATATGATGATGATGAATGATGGTTGATGAATATGAACGATTGATAGATTATGATGATGAGATGATGAAGATAATATATATATATATATATATATTATATATATATATATATATATATATATAATATATATATATATAATAATATATATATATATATATATAATATAGGGTGGTCCTAGAGTTATGTTACAGCTGTTATCAACGTAGCGGGATGTTTTAAGTATGAAAATGTTAAGAATATAAGTTCGATTATTTAATTCATTAAGGAGAATGGGATATGTTACGTTGGGGTCTTTATACGCTCAATACGAAAACCGCGCACAAACATGAGAATTTCGAATGGGATGATATATTTTTTATGGCTTCTGTGAAATGCACACTAAAAAATGAGGTGGGCTCTTTCCTCTCGACATTATTTGATACGGTTGATCGTTTCCACGCAATATACCCATAAACAACTAGACGTCCTCCGTAGACATCATGTGCCTACAAAAGCCGAAACGACCGCCGAGCCACATGGCATTCCATAGAGTTTACAGACGGTTTCAAGGTCAGGGTGGATAGTTCAATCCCCTCATCACATACGGGAGGGGGGTCGTGTCCGTACATCACGTCGAATGGACGTTTCGTATACACCATGAAAATCCAAACGTCTCAATTTTACGGCAGGCTTAGTTTCGGCCGTTGGGAATATCGAAGAAAACCATGCGACGGATTTGTGTTGTATACAACATGTATCCATATAGGCCACACATTGTGCATGGTTTTGCATCGTGGAGAACAACAATGGCGGCTGGGATTCCTGGCTGTCATTGATTGCCTTCTAATAGATGTACCGGACTTATTGGAAGATATCTTATGGACCGATGAATCTGGCTTTACCAATAACGGTGTGTATAACAGGTGGAACTTCAGACATTGGGCGGAAACAAACCCCCATATAACATTCACTGGCAATCACCTAGGTCTCATTCAGTCAACGTTTGGCCATGGAATACTCAAATAGTAAGGATATCGGAGCCTTACTTCTTCGAGAAAATTTGCAGGACAGGCGTTACCTATTTCCGCAGACCAACTTGTTTGACCTCCTGAGTGATATACTTTAAGGACACGAGAAGAATATATTACCAACATGATGGGTGTCCAGCACATAATGCAGCTATAGTGACGACCTACCTCGACAGAACCTTTCCGGGAAGATGGATCGGAAGATCTGGTCCATTTCCATGGCCTGCGCGTTCACCCGACTTAACACCACTGGACTACTTTCTGTGGGGGTATCTCAAACATACCGTGTACGCTGGGTTTAATGACCCAGTAACCTCGCCCGATGATCTTCGCCGTCAAATAACCAACGATGTATGGGAAATCAAGACCCGGCATACTGTCATTAGCATTCAATGGAACTGGCGCCAGAGAGTGAGACATGTATTTCGCGTGATGAAGCGTCTTGAACAAAATTTGTAAATACTGGATGTACAAGTTGAAACGACCTGTCGTTCTTCTCTCTTCTGGGATGCTGTGGATAAAATTCATATGTGTAAATTTGTTATGATACTATTAACAACGTTATTACATTACATGTGTCGATATTATGAGCTGTCTTGAATACCATTGTTTTCTTCAACCTTTTCACATTCACGTTTAAAACTATTGTTGGTAACATTGACGCGTTTACCAACCTGTACATGTAACTGTATTTATTAACGCAAATGATATGTCTATGCAGGGCGTCTAGTTGTTTATGGGTACATTGCGTGGAAACGAACAACCGTAGTTGTTTATGGGTACAT
>JABUQX010095581.1:10000-17500 GCA_015478945.1 Trachelipus rathkii
CAAAGACGCATGCAAAACTGCTATCAATAATTGCTGATCTGCTCTTATCGCCAATGTTATTACTGCTGAGTTTAGTAGAACTTGCACACCTGTAGGGCAGTATAACTTCTTTACATTAAGCAAATCACATCCTGCTGAAATTTGCTGAATATTGGAAAGCGTTCTGTACTTGTGCTTTATCTTGACTCACTTCATCTCTTTAGGAGAACTAGATTTTCAGAAAACAACGTGCAGCATTTCATCTTTTTCATTTGCATCCGTTTCTTATGTTAGGTGCTCTCGTAGGCAGTTTGCGTGAGAAAGTAAAATGTTTTTCAGAGTTTTATGATATTGATATCAACAAAATTCATACCAAAACTGACTTTGGTATACTTGTGGCTGGCTCAAAAAAAATGGATAAGTAAAATTTGAAAGACTCCGTCATACTGAACTTCTTTTAAGAAGCTCCACCCATTTTTCTCAAATTAAAAATGTCTATTTTGCAATGGTACTAACGTGTTCAAGTCAGTACATTGCAAGGTCTTTCAGCACTCTGGAAGATAAAGACTTGCTAAGAAAAACAATGAAGAAAGACAGGCTTAATGGGCAATGTAGGATGAGTATTCATAAAAATTAGTAAGTGAAAAATGAACGAATTGGAAGCAAATGTAATTGCGAAATTCGCTGAAAATCCAAGGGTCTAATGCTAGTTTAGATTTAATATTAGTTTACACTCAGGATCAGTACTAGCCACCACCATAAATATTACTTTACGTTTCTCAAATAGGTATTTTTATTTTTACTCACCTCATGACACAAAATTTTTTAATTACAACTGTTGTAGACTTGTTATTTTATTTATTTTATAACCGAAGTAACTTTTTTATCCTGTGATATAACCCATAAGTCAAATCTTGCGTACACACACACACACACACACACACACACACACACACATATATATATATATATATATATATATATATATTATATATATGTAGATATATATTAATAAAATCATATAATATATTATATATATATATATATATATATATATATATATATAATATATATATATATATTATATATATATATATATATATATATATATATATACTATACAATACACACACACACACATATATATATATATATATATATATAAGGTAAGTGTACTGATGTCGCATTTAATTATGTATTGGACTTACCTGAAATTACAAGTTATCTCCTTCAAAATAAAGTATGACCCTTGCGAGGTTACACAGCGGTTCCAATGTTTCTTCCATTGTTCATAGCAGTACCGGAAGTCATTTTCGCAGAAGTGCATATTGAGTTTTTTAACGTGGTACATTGTTTTTTATTATGTTTTCCATCGTACTCAAATGATAACTGCATTACACAATTCTTTTCAACTTAGGGACGAGGTAGAAATCGCACGCGAGCTAAGATAGTCGCATGTGAGGGCTTATGTGGAAGTTTCGGAATGTTTTTCTGAGCTTAGCCAAATTAATATATATCATAGCGAAAACCCATATGCGACAATTCCCATATTCTGAGAGCTCAGTGCGAGATGGGGCGTTATATATACTTTATAATATATATACTTAATTATACTAACCTACTCATCAGATATATAATAATACTATAATATAGTACTACTATTATCTATATACTACCCCAATTTCCTGACTACCCTTAATATATAATTACCTAATATAGCTATTATATACTAGTCCTATACTATATATAATATATATATATATATATATATATAGTATATATATATAAACTGCTACATGAAAACTTACTCTAGTTGTCATACTACTAATAATGAATTTTGTTCTTAAAAAGTAGAATAGCGTCTGCAGGTCACTTATTTTCTCTCTAGGTCAGATTTTATAATGCATAAGAGCAGAAAAGCCTTTGCACGACTAATTATTGCTTATGATTGCATGATATACTAGTAACAGTAAATTGCATGACTTCTTTGAAAATGTATGGTATACTTATTTAATGGTCCTGCTTCTTAATTTCAAGCTTCCTTAGTAATATAAATTTTTTTCCAACTCTCTTTCAGTGGCATTACAGCAGAAATATTTTTTTAATAAAGTAAATTATGGAAATAATACTTGTGTAAAGGATGAGGAAAGAACTTGACCTTTTCCTTGATTCAGTTCGAGCTTTAGACAAACTCTTTATCATTATTCTACTAGTAAGCATTTTCACTACTCATCATTTCACTTCTTGAGCTTTTTCTTGCAAACATTTGCTACTTTTTTGAGAAGGTTTATATTGTCGGGATAGTTTAGTAGTTTTACATTACTTTACAATATGCTCAGATATATTCTTTTCTTCTTGAACTTTTGCAACCTCTTAATACAAATGGTCACGTTGCACCAAGTGCAGATTTAGCTCTCTTTGGTTGTTGATTCTTCATTTAAGTCTTACCCCGTACGATCGGTGAATATCTATTAAATTCAGGCCTAGTATCCGAAATTCACACCTATGTCAATGAGAGTAGATTTTTTCGTGATCCTTCGGAGTTTGTTTATTTAATCTCAGGGCATCTTATTAATATGGCTGTTCATCCACAGGTTGGCAAGGATTGCAATTTCATTAGGATATGATATTCTAATTGAACATAAGGTTGCAGGTATATAAAAAATATAAAAAAGTTTGCAATACGCAACATCTTTGTGTGGTTAGGAAGTACGCAAGTCGAAGCTGAACTTGTTATGAAATGCGTTTTATTGAGGGTCAGGGCCACCAAGAGTCACAGGATTCATAGTATCTTTGATCATGAATCACACAATTCATATATTATTCGACTATCTGGCACTATAACTTAATTTTAGAATTAGTTAGCTTGCTTAGACGCACCGTCACTCCGGAACGTCTTGATAAATTCTACCGTTACTCCGTTATCTTCAATCGATCACGTCCACTCAGCTCCGTCCACATAGGGCCATTTTCGTTAGGTCCGACATTCTTAGTATTTCCGCACTCTTTAAAATAATTACCCGTTGACTCTTCGACTTCTTGACTACACTCTCTACCTCCTAAAATTTTATTCGACTCCTCCGATACACGCGACATCCTAACAGACTCCGCTCCACAACCCTGATTCACTCATCCTCCTTCATTTACAATCTTTGTATAATTTTTAATTTAATATTTTTATTATTTCATTTTCCAGGTAGTCTTTGTATTTTAGTCATTAAAAGTCCTAAAATCTAAATATAATAGAAAAATGTCAAAAGTTAATTTCTAAAAGCAGACTTGTACTATATAATCGTAAACTATATAGTTATTAGTAAGTTAGAAGCCTACAATCATTAAGTCTGGCAGGCTAAACTCCTGTAATTGTAAGAAAACAATTGATAAACTTAAGAGAACGGTAGTTCTTGCTATTTTAATAAAATATCAAATGGAATATTTGTTTAGTTTCAAGTATCCTTATATTTGAAAAATTAAAATACTCAAGTGAAATATCATATTAGCCTCTTTATATTTTTAAAAATACATTTAATGAAAAAAAACGAAAAAAACTGAAAAAAACGAAAAAAACATGAAAAAACGATTTGAAAATGTTTTTTCCCAACCCTATATATATATATATATATATATACTATATAATATATATCAAAAAGGAATATATATACTTTATATATATATATATTATATATATATATATATATATATATATCTATATTATATATATATATATATAATATATATATATTATCAAATATTTCAGGTTGAGCATTAACAATAAAATAATATGGATGAGTGGCTGGGAGATAGGCTGACATACTGGCTGAAAGGCTGATCCCAGAGCAAATTACAGAATCCCACTGTAAAATCGTATTTATTCATAATAGCTTGTTTCACGTGCAACGAATATATATATATATATCTATATATATATTATTATATATAATATATATATATATATTATATATATATATATATCTATTATATATTATATATATATATATATATATATATATATATATATATATATATATATATATATATTATATATATAATAGGTAAAAGTTACTTAACGCCACACGGAAAGGGAGCCTGCGGATCTAAAAAAAAAAATTTTTCACAGGTAGCCTCTATGATACATAATAAGACGTTTTAGGGTGAAATGAAAAAAAAAAAAACAAAAAAAAAAAAAAAAAGAAATCATATCTCAAACTACAATAGCTACAGCGAAAAGGAATATTTTTGGAATCCTGGTAAAATTTTAGTAAGGAAAATGTAATTAAAGAATACCCCCAAGGGTATACCGCACGATGGCAGGAGTCGGGTTCTCGGCCTTCCGGGGAACTACGGGGGTAGGACTATTTCCCCTCCGGGGAGGGTCTTCGGAACCCCCGCTCTTTGGGTGTCATATTTGGGTGTCGCGGGGGTCCTCCGCCCTCCCCTACGGGGTATGAAAACCCCCCCCTGGGTTCCCCGTCGGCTCGAGCCGCCTACATTGCTTAGGTCTTACAATAATATATATAATTTCGCCCTTAGAAAAAGGTAAAAAAAAAAAAAAAAAAAAAAAAAAAAAAAAAAAATTTATTTTCACCCCAACAAATCTATTTTTGTAATCATAGATGCTCTGTGAAAAAAATTTTTGAATCCGAGCTCCGTTCCGTGTGGGCGTTAAGTAACTTTGTCCATATATATATATATATAGGACCTGTTATGTTTTACGACTCCGTCAGTTTTGATTTTTTTTTGTTTTTTTTTTTTTTATATTTCTAGTATATGATCCTAACAGTCAATTTAAGGGGTGAAAAACATGATTCAAAAATATATAGGTACCAGTTACGTTTTACGACTCCGTCAGTTTTTAATTTTTTTTTTTTTTTTAACTTAAAGGAATACCCAAGGGTAAACCCGCAAAGATGGAAGGAGTCGGGGTCTCTTGGCTTTTCCAGGGGAACAGGGTAGGACTATTTCCCTCCCCTCCGGGGAGGGTTCCGAACCCCGTCTTTGGTATTTGGGTGTCGCGGGGGTTCCTCCGCCCCTCCCCTACGGGGTATGGAAAACGTCCCCCCTTATTTTTTTTTTTTTTTTTTTAATTTTTTTTATTATTATTTTCTTTTTACATTTTTGTAATAAGCTTTACACGCTGATTCCAAATATGTAATTGGTTTTTCTGTAAGTGTCGTACTTTTCGGGATATTTCATTTATGAATTTTTTTTTTCTTTTTACATTTTTGTAATAAGCTTTATACGCTGGATTTCAAATATTGTAATTGGTTTTTCTGTAAGTGTTCGTACTTTTTGAGATATTTCATTTTTTAAAATTTTATTGATATAAATGTGATTTTTTAAATAATTATTTAAAATATTTTCGAACTTTTGAATCATGTAAATCACCACTGAAATTCATTGTTAGTATCATTTACTAGCAATATTTTAAAAAAACAAAAAAAAAAAAATCAAAACTGATTGAGTCTTAAAACATAATATATTAGTGGGATTATATATATATATATATTATATATATATATATATATATATATATATATATATTATATATATATATATATATATATATATAATATAATATATATATATATATATATATATATATATATATATATATATATATTATATATAAAGGGACTAAGTCTTGAGACATGAGGGTATCTTTTTTAATAATGATGATAATATTGAAAATTTAATATATGTACACAAACCAATAAATTACCTAAGATACCGTAATTAATGTTAGTCAAAATCTAAAAGTAACGGAGTAACGGCACTTCGTTACTTTTCCTTTCAAAGAAACGGAATAACAATAACGCAACTACTTTTTCCGAGTAACGGAGTAACGATAACGGAACTACTTTTTTGAGTAACGATGCCCACCTCTGTATAATATATATTAAATGGTTTACAATAATTTATTATTCCCTCGTGTTTGTTTATACTTTATATTGATAATATTTGTGCTTAAAATCATGTTAAATATCTTTGATCCTTTTCAATCACAATTTTAACCTCGGTCCTCGAACCACATGTTGTTACGTCGTCCTGCAAAAAGGGTTACAACTGAAGCCCAGTTGCTAGGCATCATTTAGTGGTAACGAAATTTAAATTGGTTAATAAATATATAGTTTGATTACACTCATTGTTATCAGCTCCAGCTTGCGATGTAATATAATACTGTTACTATTATAATATAATGTTATATATATACCGTGTTATATATATATATATATATATATATATATATATATATATATATATATTATATTTTATATATATTATATATTATATATATATATATATATATATATATATATATATATATATATATATATATAACATTATATTATATTAATTTATTTCTTTACGATCGTGGTCGTTGGGAAATAATATTTATATTAACTTTAATTAAGTAGTAAAATAATATTCTTATTTATTATTATTATTATTATTATTATTATTATTATTATTATTATTATTATTATTATTATTATTATTATTATTATTATTATTATTATTATTATTATTATTATTATTATTATTATTTTCTGATCGTTAAGAAATAATGTTTGTATTAACTTCAAGTGGTAAAACATTGTTGTTAAAAATGCTAAGTATTGCTAAAGGTCATATTAATATTACAGCACTAAAAAGTTAAGTCTTACTGCTAGATATTTTTTTTTTTATTATTATTATTATTTTAATATAGAGATGATATTGATACAATATTTTATTATATTTTCCACCACTTACGAGTTAAGTCACGTGTAGCCGAATTCCCATGGAGATAAATGTTCGTGTCACATGCACTGATTGACCACTAAAAATTAATATAAATGTCATTTCTTTGAGAACATTAATATATATATATATATATATATATATATATATATATATATATATATATATATATATATATATATATATATATATATCTGATATAATTATATTATATATTATATATTATATATATATCTATATATATATATATATAATATATATATATATATATACATATTGAAGACATAATAGAAAATACCGATTATTTATTGTCATAACAGAATGTCCTCTCTCTCTCTCTCTCTCTCTCTCTCTCTCTCTATATATATATATATATATATATATATATATATATATATATATTATGTTCTATATATTAGATATATATATATATATATATTATATATATATATATAATATATATATATATAATAATATATAAAATAACCTTACTTAGCCAAACCTAACTAGCCTAAATTCAACTAAAAGCATCCTAAAATAAAATCAAATTGAATAGTATTTTTTAAAGCACACACAAAACAACACTTCACACACACATCACATATACATATATATATTATATATATATATATCTATATATATATATATATATATATATATATTATATATATTATAATATAATTAATATATATAATATATATATAATATGTGTGTGTGTGTTGTGTGTGTGTGTTGTGTGTGTGTGTTTGTTTAAAATTTCAATACTAATTTTTTTTGGGT
>JABUQX010095581.1:22500-37551 GCA_015478945.1 Trachelipus rathkii
CTTATCCCCCTATGTTCCCCGTCGACTCGAGTAAAAAATAAGCAAAATTTAATAGAAAGTCTATTTATTTTAACGAGAACCAATAAAAGGTCTCCTAATCATATTACTCTAATTATTAACAATAATTTTTTTTATTTTATATTTTTTTTATTTTCCTATGTGAAATTTTACAGACAGGATCAAAAATGTATTCCCTTTAACTCAATAGCTATTAGTTTTTGAGATATATTTTTTTATTTATTTTTTTATTTTTACATTTTCACACCAAGGTGGACCAATGTGTTCTAACGTCATGAACCATATGACGAACAATAAGCCAACTGACCTATATATATACTCTTATACCACTGCATATATATATATATATATATATATATACATATATATATATATATATATTATTTTAGTCAGTGTACAGGACCCATCACGGCTCACAAAGAAGCGGCCACATTGGAGGAAAATCATTATGGGAGGCCCTGTGTATATATGTTTCGAATGTCAAAAGAAGATTTGAATGGTGAAATAAATATTCAGTCAGTCAAAATAAATAAAAACAAAATAAAATTTATCACTTGCATTATTAATAGTCGAAATATTGTGACAAAATATAATGTTATAAAGAATATTCACTTCTTGAAGATACAAGAAAATAGAGTTACTGCTGAAGTGGGAAGATTCAGATAAGATATGGGATAATCTTTTAGAAGGTGTTATGGACCGTAAAGTAGGAAAATGACGGAAGCGAATAGGGTCCAGATGGGAACAATCAATGAAGATATGATGAACAGATTGCGGGGTGTGGCGACGGCAAAATTTGCATATATATATATATATATATATATATATATATATATATATATATATATATATATATATATATATATATATATATATATATATATATATATTTCTTTTTTTTATATATATATATATATATATATATAAAAGGTTACAATATATATATATATATATATATATATATATATATATATATATATATATATATATATACACATATATATATATACACACAAAGGTGGGCACCGTTAATGAGAAAGTTAACGCCGTTAATCCTTAATCGTTAACAAAAAAAATTAACGGCGTTAACCATTAAAGCGTTTATCGGTAAAGAATGTAACGGAAGTTAACGTTAATCGTTAACGTTAACCGTCTTCAAATAATAATAATAATAATAATAATAATAATAATAATAATAATAATAATAATAATAATAATAATAATAATAATGATATTAAGCCTATCAGACTTAAATAATTTAGGCTTTGACCTAGCAGATACTTTTGCCGCTTGCCAAAGAATACTTAATTAATAGTATATTATTGTAAAAATAATAGGATATACCAACTTACAGTTTTAATACAAATATGTATATTTTTTTTATAAATTACAACGCTTATTAGGCCTACTTCTTATATTTTTCACTAGTCACAAAAGAAGCAAGTTCAAGTAACGAACGAAAGAAGTTAATGACTCATTGAACGGGCAACAGTCACTATCTTTTTTTCTTCAGCGAACCAATAAGAAATGAGAATACAGCATAAGGAAAACATGTTAAACATTACTAAACAGGATAATAACCATGTAAGAATAAACACATTTTGAGCCATTGAGAGAAGCGTTTAGGAAATTTTGGGGAAAAAAATGTTCATTTGTTATCATTAGAACATTAGAAATATAGAGACAGTAAGAAGCCACATGGGCCTATCAAGACTGTCCCAGTCAAACCACTAACCAAACATGCTCATGCAAATCCACAAAGCACCGTAGGGCTTGTCAAATTCCTGTAACTAAAAATCCACCAATTTGGCTTAGTCAAAAAAAAAAAAAAATGATGTATGATACCCAAACCATCCACATACCTTAATAACTAAGTTATGGTCACACATGCAGTCTAACATAAATAACTACTGTAACTAAAAATCCGCCAATTTGGCTTCGTCAAAATATACTATATGATACCCAACCCATCCATATACCTATCCAACCCTTTCTTAAGTTATGGTCACACATGCAGTCTAACATAAATAACTACTGTAACTAAAAATCCTCCAATTTGGCTTCGTCAAAATATACTATATGATACCCAACCCATCCATATACCTATCCAACCCTTTCTTAAATGTTGCAATCGAGTTGCACTCAACAACCTCCTGTGGCAAACCATTCCAAAATTTAACAACCCTATTACTGAAAGAATGCTTTCTTGTATCAAGATGGCATGCTTTCTTCTTAATTTTCTTATTATGCCCCTGGCCTCCCGTCCATGCTCTACTATGAAGAATTTATTGGTCTCTGTATTATCAATACATGTAAATATTTTGTAGACTTGTATCATGTCCCAATCACCTTTCTACAGAAAACATTCCTAACTCCTTCAGCCTCTCCTCATAGCTTACCCTCAAACCCAGAAATCATCCTTGTTGCTCTACGTTGCACTCTCTCTAGCATATCTAAGTCTTTCTTTAAATAAGGGGCCCAAACTTGTGCACAATACTCTATTATTGGCCTAACATAGCTATTATGTAGTTTACTTCACTGCTCTTATGTAACAACATTGCGATTTATTATGCCCAACATCTTATTAGCTTTTTTGCTCCCAAACACTGATTAGCTACTCTCAAATTACTCACACCTAAATCTTTCTTGGTCCACAGACTCAAAGCAATCCCCATTCATATAGTAGTTAAAACTTTTATTTGAACAACCTAGGTGAAGAACCTTACACTTTTACTATTAAAATTCATTGCCACTTATCTGCCCACCCAAGAAGTTTATCAAGATCATTTTGAATCTTTATACATCCATCACTATTCCCTACTGAGGTAGCCACTTTGGTATCATCTGCAAACTTAGAAACCTTTCATTTAAGTCCTTGGTCTAAATCATTTATATAAACAATAGTGGCCCCAGCACAGAATTCTGTGGGAATCCACTCTTCACCAATTCCCATGATGACCTAATGCACTTACAGTTGTACTCACTGTTTTCTATTTTGCAACCACTTTAAACCATGTACCACTCACCTATACCACATTGCAATAACTTTTTTCATCAGCCTTATGTGGGAACCTTATCAAAAGCTTTGCTAAAAATCTAAATATATATATCAACTGGATCTCTCTCTGGCACCACAGTTGTATATAAAAAAATAAAGAATGGTGTTCGTTCGAAAGATCTCCCACAGAATAAGGGCCGTGTTGGTAAAATAGAAAATTTGGGAAAATTGTGGTACTCAGCAGACTTTCCGGGTGTTACGGATAAAAAAGAATAACGTTTATAAGAGGCAGTAGAGAATTTGAGAAATGTAAGAATTTATCATAATATAACCGACGGGAACTCTGGAACCCAAGAAAAAAATAAGGTTAAATAAAAAATAAATAATAAACAAAAAAAAGAGAAAAAAGGGGGGGCTTCTTAGTTCTGAAAGAATTTCTTAGAGTTTGACAGTAGTTAAATTGATACTTTTATCCTTCAAAAAAAATCATCTTCTTTCCTCTATCTAATACTATCTACGAAACGCATGCAAATGCAACCAAACATTAATGGTTGTAAATAAATTCTCACGAGTTCCGTACAAAAATGTCACAGAAAAGGTTTGCAATAGAGGAGTTGAAATAGTCAAACCCCACCAGATGGGGATTAAGGAGGTCTTTTATGTATTTTGTAATAATGTATTGTAAGAATAAAATTTGTATTTCCTTATAATAGTGTCAAATTACCACTCAAAAAATAAATAAATAAATAAATAATGTTTCCTGGATCAGTGTGATGAAGGAGCCAAGGGGGGAATCGTTTGATTCTTTCCAGTGATTCCCTCACTCTAAAGTCACCACATGTGAGAGTAGGATTCCCTACTCTCACTATAGCTCTGTACACCTATGAACACCACTCAAAAAAGGGTTTCTCTACTCACTATAGCTCTCAACACACCTATGAACACCACTCATAAAAGGTTTCTCTGTATGCTAATTACAACTATTAATTTTATTGTATAAGAAAAATTCTTAACGGTTCTAACTTTTTGTGTGGCACTTCAAATGTAATGGGCGGCCGCAGGGCGATGCGCGCAAAAGTACCTGGGTAGCGAAGGAAGGAAGGTCAGTTAGATACCCACGTTAAAAGAAGAGGGAGTGTGTTAAAAAATCGGCACTGTCGAAGCCGGAAAATTAGGTTTTAACTGTATAAAATTATTGTGTTAACCTTTTAGAAATCTTATTATAACTGTGAACCGCTGGTTAATTAATTTGAACCCTAAATTACGGAAAAAAGGGTAAAAATATGCTATTATATGGTTGACTCATTATTAATTGTGAGACTGACTATTGTGTTAACCAATTACTTGCTATGAACTATTAATCATTTAAAACATTGATGTCATTTTTTCCCATTTAAATTAATTAACCTTAAAATAAAAATAAGAAGTAACTACTCTTTTTATCCACTGTACCTAACTCTCCATAGTTTAGTACAAAGAAATATTGACAATAGTTAATTTCTTAGAAATAAAAAGGAAAACGAAATATGAGAAACAATAGAAGAAGTGTGGTTACGAAGAAAGTTGAACACCCCTTCAAAATGAAACTTATAAATAAAAGATTCTAAAGATTTTATGAAGGAAAATGTTCACATAGTGAAGCTTGGTTGTCAACAGTATCGGATCAAGGGAGGAGATTTTGGAGAGTAAGAACGTCAGCTCCAGCAACCAGGAACTTTTATTTCATTGTGTGTAACAACTTCAGGACATAACCAGGATTAGAGACTAATGTGCCAAGAATCAATTTTTTTTTTTTTTTTTGACAACTCTACGAAAAAGTTTATGGATCAAATGGAAGAGGATGCTAGTGTCACTGACAGGATTAAAACCCTGCCCGACAGTGTAAAACTCAAATACTTGCATTGGAAAAAAATGAACCTAGGAACAATTTTCTAGTCATCTAGAAAACCCTAAGAGGAAGAACTTGGAGGCCAGAAGGAAGAAGAAGGAGAATGTAAAACCAATATAACAGAGTCCCACGCAATTATTATGACCAAAGCGTACCACCGAATGAAAAATAATACGAACACAGATAATGCGGGATCTTACCGGCACAAGGCACTGATGATCTACGACACAACACATTCCTTTATCAAAATCCCAGACGAAATGCGCATCTTCACCTGCGAACCTACAACACAGTGACGGAAATATTCTAGAAAAACAAGACGACGCATATTAAACGGACATACAGTCGACGCGAAGACAGTTCAAAAAAGAATTGAAATCAAACCCAAATTTATCACCTACCCTCTAAGTTCGAAGACGCAAAGAAACCCCACGAAGACGGACATCTTCCCAAGTTATTAGAAAGGAAGAGAGAAATTGCATACAGCTCGCAGAAGCACCAGCCGCGAATTCAGGCAAACCCTTATACTTACGGAATCGACCGACATTAAACTTCGAATACGTCCTCTGGAGGTGATTAACATTAAGCAGTAGCATGGAGGCAGGACGAATAATGAACCTCCCCCCCTCATAAAGATTACAAATGAGCAGAAAATGCCACAATCCCTCGAAAGCCTCCGAACCTCAGTGATCTAAAAACATGCTAAAAGAAGCACTTCACCATCAAGAAACTGCTGGACAAACGCCGCACCGCATAATCCGGACACTATAATCCATGCAAAGAACGAGCAAGCATAGCCGCTTCCAACTACACGACCCCCCCAGGTTCAATCGAAGAGCCAAGGGAACCTTCCAACGGAAAGCTAAGAGCGAAATCCCCCGCCACGGAAAACATAAAATAAATTCATTACGGAGAAACGACATACGCAAAGAAAAAAAGAACGAATAGCAAAAACACCCCCTCGAGAGACCTCCCTCGAAGACGGATGTGTCGCAAAATTCAAGGAGGGGAAGGAAAACACCCAACACACCTATAAATGACCGTGCGGACCGTATCACCACCCAACACCTTTCTGAAGAAGAATGCCTCAGAAGAAGCTGGATAGCAGCGTCACATACACAAGACTAAGCATACCCCCCCCAAGACTTATAACAAATCGGATAAACTTGACACGCGGCCAGGAACCAAAGGCTAAAACCGAAACCCAAATGATTCACGCTCTGATCACAGGAGGCGACTTACGTAAAAAGCCTTCACAAGCGCATGCTGAAAATGTCATCCCCAACTCATGAAATCCGATGTCAAGCCACGCAGGACTAAGCACCAGTTCCACTCCACGATTTAACCCTTACCATTTAAGGGTACGGAGGATGTGAAAGAAGCGAGCACTTAATAAGACAAGGAATATGTATTTTATGCCTCTTGAACCTAAGTCTGCGAACTCCTGAGAGGCGAGGGCCGCGCAAGACCACAGAAAAAAAACGCCCTATATTCCCAATGATATTTACAACATCAAGATGCATTAACTCGGTCCGGAAATACCGTAGATTTAAGGAGAGACAAGAAATAACTTCTAAGAAGAACAAATTCAAATACCCTTAATTGGTGATTCTGCAACGGACGGTATAGGCTTAAGCTGATACCGAAACATAGCGGAAAAAACCTAAAAATGTCAAAGACGGAGCATCTCAGATTCCACAAGATTAAAGGAAGAAAAAGAAAAGCCCACCACTAATAAACAATTCTGGGCGATAACAAGTCACAAAAAATCGCTCGAAACGGGAAAAAGATTTTCAAACACATTCCAACAAAATGGACACAGAGATTAGCTTTTAATCAGCTTTTTACAACCACGTTAATTAGACACTGCAAGAAAAAAAAAGTGAACTACCAGGATTCAAGAAGATGACACAATGGCAGTTAGAGATCATATACAGCAAACAGACCAGAGTACCACGCCTTGCGGTTATACGACTTGAAATTTAAGTTTAGCAATACAAGAGTCAATCGCTCCTCCCCACGTGGTAATCGGCACACACCTTGCTGATTTGAGTAACAAAAGCGAGAACCTGAGAAAAAGAGACGGCCAACAAACTTGGGACCAGACAGGTTTTTGAACGACTGGGAAAAGGACGACGATTATATCAGGAAGGAACGAATCAGTAAGGGGCCCATTAAAGAATTAAGAGGTTACAGTTGCAGGAAGCGAAAGGAAGAAGTGTAAGTACGATAAAAGAATAAATTATAAATATTGAAGGAAAAGAATAATAGGGCAGCCCGCAGGATCGGAATCCGCGTTTAGTAGTCTAAGATTACCCAAAACCTAAAATACCACGGGCGATGAACATATTCTATAGCGAATCAACTGCTTATGAACTTGGTTCTTTTCAAGTTGTAAATGTTCGGAACTAATATCTCATGCCCACTCTAAACAAATGGATCTGGGCATATGTGCGTTCGTGAAGTTTTAGCTACAAAGTTCACACGACTGAGTTCCAATAGAAAATAGCGTGTTGATCCACTGTTTCTGCTTGTCAGCTTCGCGCATTTTCAGGCCTGCAGCACTATCACTGCAGGAAAGAGAATGGTACTACTATATTACACAATTTCAACGTAGACTTCCAAGGAGCCAGCCATCCCCACATATCGAGTAACAACACAGGAGTCAGCCTCTCCCAAGGTCTACTGCTTTTATATAAATCTTCTATACCTTTTTCATCATACAACCAACCTTGAAAATCCAGAATATTGTAAAACATGTCTGTGAGGGCAGACGTCAAAACATCTCACTCTCACACTATAACTGGTCAGAAATAAGGATGTTTGAATACAAAATGGCCTGTTTCCGGGGGGTCGTGTCCTAATTATCGGTATATGAGTAAGAAATTTAAGCTCATATCATTCAATGAATTCCAGTTGATGGTCTTCTGCTATTCAGTACTTATTAATAATGTATTAACACTTATTTGTATTACTTAGAGCATTCTCTAATAAATGTTATAGACAACAAATTAAATAAAATTAAAAAAAGATATATATAATGCAAAAAATATGATCGCGTAGACAGAAGGACTGCCCAAAAAAATTATTGTTTTAAAACTAAACAAAATTTGAAAATTATATGATTAAAAGAGAAAAAGTAACTTAAAACGAGCTAAAAATAGCAATAAGGCTACACACTTCGATACCTTTAAACTACAAAAATAACCCTTTATTTGTCTAAATATCAAATAATTAGCCCGTCTTTTACCTAATTAATCAAAAAAATATAAATCAAATGCCCAAAATAAAAGTGTAAAATAATTTAAAAAATATAAATTTATATAAATATACTCTTTTTAAAAATTTCTTGAAGCTATAAAGCGGGACCTAGACTGCTATACTTGTATGCCGAATGAAACACATCGTTTGTACTCCAGAGTTAAATTATCTGATTTAATTGGTCATAAACCTGGTACCAAAAGGAGTACTGGGTTAGTGGTACGAAGTCCCAAGTAATATTGGACATCAAATGAAAAGACCAACAACACACAATCCAAAAACCTATATCAAAAACAAACGAGAAAAAAGGAGGAAGGGGAGGAGGAAGAAAGATTAACATATATCAAATAAACAAAAAAAATACAATAAAAAGAACAGTACAAGAAAGAGAAAAAAACAAAAGAATATTATAATAGTCTTAATTATGCGTACAAAATAATAAAATTTTAAAAAGAAGTTCCCATAGTAAAATGGTCTTTCTCTCGCAAATGAGTAGAAAGTAAACTAATATTTTAACATTATTCGGTAATGGTAATACTAAAATAAATCAGTGAAGGATATGAAAAAATAAACGTAACATTATGAAATAGTAAAAAGATAAATAAAAGTATCACTGTAAGCACGTAAGATTTCGTAAACTCAAAACGAGATCGAGAGTCAAACAATTGCAGAACTGGCAAAACATACTCGAATGTTAGTAAACGAGCATCTATTAAAGTTCGGTTAGGGTTACCTACCCACAAGCATACGAGAATTAACTGAGTGTACACACAAGCTTCTTAAACATTACAATAGGTACAATAAACGGTTAAAATGATGAGATTACATATAAGACCGTGCTATAAACAGGTTGGAAACACAATCATAATCTAAAGGAAACTATAAAAGCAAAAAGTAACGATCGATCAAAAAATTACGTCTACCTAGAGTGCTGTCATAAGCAGTGATTGCAACACTCCACCCAAACACATCTTATTAAATAAATTCAAAAAATAAATAATATAAATAGAGAAGCTCTTCATAAAAAAGAAAAAGATAAGTAAAAAAAGATAAGATAGAAAAAAATGAAAAAGATAAGCACAATAAATAGTATATAATATATAATGATATATTAATATATAATAATATATATAATATATAATATAATTAATAAATAAATATATATATATAGTAATTATATAGTAATTATATTATTAAATATGATATATTAATGATTATATAATATTAATATATATATTATTAATACTATCTCAGATATAATATATAATATATGTATAGATATATAAATACATATATATTAAATAATATATATAATAATCAATATAAAAAATCTAATATTATATATATAAAGTATAATATATATATAATATACTTTATATTAACATATATATATATATAAATATATAGTATATAATAATATATAATATATATTAATATAAATATATATAGCCTGGTATATATAATTATATATATTATATACTATATTATAAATATATATATATAATATAATATATAAAAAAATATTATATAATGTATATAAACATATGTGATAATATTATTAAATTAGAACACTAATTAAAATAACAGAAAATAGGTACTAAATATAAATATCGTAATTTTATTAAATTGTAAAAAAAAATAGGCTACTTTATTTGTTTGTCACAATATTATTGGCAAATCAGCAACTCTAACTTAGATATACGTTTGCGTCGTTTGTGGACAGGGAATAATTTCTTGAATATGATGGGTACTTTCGGCAAGGAGGTCTATTATGAAATATCCCCACTTGGACAAACAAGGAATAAGCAGGGTCTTTTACCGGGTCTCATGACAACCATTGGTTTTTAAAAGCATTAGTTTAAACCTCTTGGAGGCAAAAATTGAAATTCCTCCAGTCCAATTTATTCATATAAAAATAAGTTTACTTGTTAACATAATAAATGGATTAATGAAAATGAAATTTATCTTATAAAAATATATTAAAAGATTAGTTAATATAATAAATTATAACTAGTTTTATTTAATACATTAATGTTCCTTTCATTTACTTTATTTATTTTAGAGAGCCCGGCCCCGTGCTTCCTCCGGTAAAAGCGGCGCCTGGATATATATAATATAGATAGGACTATATATAGTAATATAAATGATATAAATATAAAGTAAATAAATCATTGGTGATTGCATATAACCTACAATATATAATATAGTAATATATAATATATATATATTAGATATAATATTATATATAATATATATATATATAATAATATATTATATATATAATAACACATACACATAGATAGATAGATGGCATGTAAAGAAGAACATACACGTTAAATACAAATATCACCTCACTAAGTAGTAAGCACTAACACACTCATACAATTACACGTTATAAACATAAATAGCAACTTTTTTAGTAAAAACAAATCATCTGCACAATACATAAAATGATAGATAAAATTGCTTTGTGACTCCCATCTTCACTAAGCCGAGATAAACACTGAGCACACTACGTTGTCTTCATGCAAGGGACCTTATCTTTTAAGGCATAACTGGTCCAAATCGTATTCGTTGAGGTTGTTAATGATATTTGAAAAATTAGCCATAACGCCCGACCACATGAAAAATATTATACGGTGAAAAGATTATTGTGTGGATTTTTTTGTTAATATTTGGATTAAGTTGTAGGGGATGATTAAACTGTTGAGAGGTAGTCAATTTATTCGCTGGAAGGAAATAAAATTTTGAGAGGAGATAATCAGAGGGATTCTATAAGTTACGGAGTGTTTGTTTTATAATTTTGTCAAATGGTTTTAATTAATGTTATAATTAGTGAAGCGCGATGTGATGTAAGAGAGGAGTTTGTGTTATCGTTGATTAGGTCTTGTTTGTGTTGTTAATAAACGGTGACAGTTTCGATTCACCTGAGTAAAAGGTGACTACCAGTCTGAGCACGGTGGTTAATTGCATTAAATGGTCGGGCCTTCTGGAGGGTGCCGAGATATGCTTAGGAGAGAAAAGCGTGAGGGTAGGAGAAGGTGTTAGATAATGTTTTGTGTAATTCGAAATAAGATGGTAATAGATTTAAAGGTTGTCCGTTGTGGGGTAATGTAAAGTTTGGGCTTTAGATAAGATTGTAATAGGTGTGATAAAGTAGTTAAAAAGTGTGCGTAGAAGTGGTTTCTTATGAATTTGAGAAAGCAAACAAAGGCCTTAAGTAAAGAGATTAAGATGGCATCATCTTTATTGTAGTGGAGTGAAGTGGAAACCAATGAAATGAGGAAATCAAAATATAAATAATATATAGATAGTCTAGATATATTTTTTTTTTATATGATATTTTTTTTTTTTATTTTTTATTAGAAGATAATATATATTTTTGTGATAATTATAATAAATATAAAATATATAATATATTATAGAGATATAATTATTAAATTATAAATATATATATATATATAAATAAAATAAATTAAGTATATTTCATATAGTGTATATATATATAATTATTAAAATATATATAATATACTGAAATTAATATATATATAATATAAATATATATTAGATATATTTATAATATAATATAGATAATATAATAGATAATTATATATATATATCATAATAAATGATATACATATAATAATATAATATATATAAATATATTACTATATATTATATAATAATATATAGTAATATATAATAAGATATAATAAAAATAATATAAGATATATATATTATGTGTGTGGTGTGTGTTGTGTGGGTGTTTGTTGCTTCTGCTCTCGTTTGTACTAGATATTGTGTTGCAAGAAGATGACAGTGAATAACTGAGGCAAAAGAGCTCTTAGCTAACAAGACTTGATTTTTAAAAAAAAATAAAATAACCAAAAAAAATTTGCAACACAAGCTGGCAATCAGAATGCACAGCCCTTAAGACTTTCGCATCCATAAACCTGTCTTATCAACTCCTTGTAAATAAAGTTATATTATAAAACGCAATAATTGATAAGGACAGACGAAACTCTTTTAGAGACGCCGCCCGGATTTGAGAAGTTTCCCAAATATTCTTAGTGTTAAAAATTTAATGCGTTATCAAGTCTAAACTTAACCTTAGTTAATTGACAAAAAGACAAAACATGCATTAACAAATCCTCTAAACAACATTGAGAGATAATAGGCTCATTTCCGGACAAAATGACCAGCGACTTTGACTTCTGACCGCGCACTTGACTCGAATTTACTGACCTGACCTTTGGCACTTCACCTTTTGGGCCTTGACCTGGTGGGTTCGACCAACCCTTGTCTCCATGGTCATTTTGGCCAGATTTTTTGGGGCAGCCTAATTGGCAACCAATTTTTACGCAACCCCTGATGCTTTGGCAACACTTTCGAAAGAGAGGGTTGCGACCACGGTCGCGATAAAGCAACCGTGACCGAATGCCCCTAATATACGCCCCTACCTGTTTCGACCATCAGTCATATTTGACCCACGTAATTACTGTTGGCACCCAATTCAATTGGGCAACCCCATGTTTCGGCACCCGATTTTCGGCAACCCTATCGAAGAAGTGCGCACCAAACGTGCGTAAAGCAACCGTTGACGTATTGCCCCCGTATTTACCCCCCCCTAATTTCGACCATGTCAACTTTTGCCAAGGTAAATTCTTGATCTCATTCGGCTGCCACTATGTTTTGATGCCTTTAACCTTGGTCTTTCCCTAGCTCCCGAGAAGTTTGACAAACCAGTCAAGTTCACGTATTTTGTCTCATGCATTTGACCCACGGTAATTATTGTCCTCCTTCCCCGGCTACCATCCTACAAGTGCCCCTACAACCATGATATTTCAGCCTTGACCTTGCATAACCATAGTCATTTTGGCCACACCGCTAATTTTTACCCACCACAACTGGCCCACCCTCACAATTGTCGTTCCTAAAGCTAACGCCATGTAGGACCTGACCCGCATACTGAACACCTACACAAACCTGCCGCGTCGCACACACACTAAACACACCACACACACACACAACACACCACACAAACCACACACACACACACAACACCCAAATATAATCACAAACACACAAATGACACTCTCATGCCCATAAGACACTTAATTTACACTTATACACACGGCCAATCCACACACACAACACACCCTTGACAGATACCATGGGTCATTTGTGACGGTAAATTTTGTCCTTCCTTTAGGGACTAGCCCTTTTGATGTCTAACCTTGTTGGACCATGAAATAAGACTTGACCTGCCAATACCATGGCAATTTGACCCACGCTAACTGATGCCTGGATAAAGGTCCCATCCCGTATGATATCTAGTGATGTTCTATAGTGTTCTATGAGTATAAGAGAATGCCCAGGTGAGTGCCAGGTGAAGTCGCCAATGAGCTGCCAATGAAGCCAATAGTGCCAGAGTGCCAAAATGCAATGGTTGCCACAAAGTGCCAAATGTGAGTGCCACATATGCCAACTGAGTCCCTTTTTCAATCCATTTTCTACCTCCCCTGAGTCCCGAAAGCCCTACAATATGTGTGTCTACCCCTAGTATAAGATGAAGGACCGAATCTGTGTATATTACAACTTCTGACGCTAGCACCCCTCCTTACTAGAGAGTCTCTTCTAATCATATACGACACAGACACTTATAACGCGCTTACGACCCCATAGACACCTACATTAAACATAACACTACACTCGACCGCCACACGCAATGCACACCACTTAACCTACACACCGATATTCTGATAAGCCACCAACTATGATCCTCAATCTTGATGCCCCAGGAAAAAACGCCTCAGCATTGAGCCCCAACTTTGAGATGCTACCCATCAAAAATCCTCAGCAATGGGATCCTGCTAACTTTGAATCTAATTGGGATAACGTCACTTGATGCCGTCATCTGAGACCATCAATTAGATTCATTTATAATAAATCACCCTACGATGTCATCTCTACCCTACACCAAAGAACAGAGTTAATAAGAAATGTCAACCTATCTTCAAGATCACCAGGACGCAACAGAGCTCCGTCCGAGCTGAAACGTCCACCACCAACACCGCTCACCCACAGGGCGACCCGCCGTCGCGAAGTAAAAATATAATACTATAAGCCATCCATTTTATTTCCATTTAAGTGTAAATATTTTATAAGAAAACATTTTTCGCGAACACTAGAAACTGTAAACTCATTACAGCTATTATTTACACAAATATAACATATTCTGATACTTAATACGTTTTACTAAACTAATATAAATTTTTAAAAATTTGTATTAACAAGAAAAAAAAACAGACATAATCATCGTAATAAATTTATTTTACTACATCCATAAATTTACCTTAAAAACATAAACATTCAATAACCTAAAGCATAAATCAGTAAATCAATAAAGGATGTATCCGAGACACCAAAGAGGGATAGTGAATTGCCGCTTGTTGTTTACTGCTACCTGCTAAATCATTTTACTGCTTTAACGCTAATATTACTAGCTTTCACACCAATGAGTTACGGCTAACTACAATAATACACTGTTTAACTTATATATTTATCCTGTCTTAACTTCTAATCTTATTTATTTCCGAAAAATATAAAGCAGAAATCCATAAATCATTAGAGAGGTGTTACCTAACACTAAGGGGGATATAAATGGCTGAGTTTTACAGATACCTTAACACTCGATTTACGCGTAACTCATTACTCGGCTTAACCAATAGCTTACCTGCTTAACTCACAGTAATCATAACATAACCACATCACCTAAAGTAGTAAAACAGAAATCATAGAGGGGAGCCTTCAACCCAAGGAGGGGGATCGTATCTTTGTTTACTGCGTGCGCGCTTAACTCAGTACGCTTAACTTCCGCTACTGA
>JABUQX010095582.1:0-25000 GCA_015478945.1 Trachelipus rathkii
ATAAGGAAAGTTTTATAGAGAGTCAAAGGATCTTTAATTTTACTCTCATGTAAATTTTTCATAAAAATAATATTTGAAAAGTTATGAGAATATACATTAATAAATAGCCACCCTGTAGAAATTTTTATAGAAACAATTTTATAGAAAATTGTAAAATAAGTACATTTGCTTCTATGTATTTTACTCCTAAAATAAATATTAAAGGAGCTATTTTAAAAAAATTAAAAAATAGAATATTTTAAATACAGTAGAAGTTCCAAGCACTTCGTTCTTAGCGCCTCTATAGCCGTGGATAGAGCGTTGAATTAGAGAATAAAGTTTCTGGTTCAATCCCAGACAGGATCAAGTTTTTTAAATAATGAGAAATTTAATTAAGAGCAAAGAATGACAAGAAGAAAAACAGTCCACTCAAATTGGACTAAACAGCAACGAATGACAAGAAGAAAAACAGTCCACTAAAAGTGGACTAAACAGCAACGAATGACAAGAAGAAAAACAGTCCACTAAAAGTGGACTAAACAGCAACGAATGACAAGAAGAAGAAAAACAGTCTACTCAAATTGGACTAAACAGCAAAGAATAACAACAACATAAGATCGTTGAATAATAATAATAATAATAATAATAATAATAATAATAATAATAATAATAATAATAATAATAATAATAATAATAATAATAATTTAAGCAATTTAATTTAAGTCTTAAGACATCAATGTAAAAAAATATGTATATATAATTTTTTACTTCTTATTAGCGTTAAATAATAATAATAATTTTTATAACATTGTAAAAAATAAAAAAATTGATTTTACCTTAAAAAGAAGTTAGTTTTAAAAAATCTGCTCTGACAACTTTTCGAATTTACATATTCTACATATGAAAAGTGAAAAAAATTTCTAAATTCGTTAAAAAAAACCGTTTTTTTCATTCCAGGATTTTTTCCAGAATTCCAGGAAAAAAATCTACGGATTCGAAAAATACATTTTCAATTGTTAAATGTTAAATATCTGGTTCTACTTAACATATAAAGATAAATAAGGTATGTATTTATAGGTTTCCAAGTGCGAGGAATCCGAATCTGTTATTATTTTTACAGTATTTTTAGTAGGAAAAAAGTTATTAAAAATAATTTTAAAAATACAGAGATAAGAGAAAATTTTAAAGAGAGCAAAATTGAAGAACTCGATGAGTTTTAGGGAAATATAATATTTTTTTATTTTTCCTATAATAAATAAGGAATAATAAAATGGTAAGATCTGAGCAGAATGAGCAAAATCCAAAATTGACTTATAATAAAAAAATCTATAATAAAATGGCAAGATCTGGGAATGAGCAAAATCCAAAATTGACTTATAATAAAAAAATCTATAATAAAATGACAACTTGTGAGATCTGTAATACTAAAATTAAAAATTTTAAAATTCATATAAGAAGTAATAAACATGTGAAAAATACAAATCAATCATTGCTTAATTTGAATTATTTTGATGATAAAAAGAAATTATGCTCAATGTGTAATAAAAGCGTTCTAAACCTTAAAATTCACGAGAAAAGTAAGATTCATCAAAGAAATTCGATGCAATGTGATTACAAAAATTGTCGAGAAGGAATTCAAGGTAATTTTAAAGCATATTGTTATACCAATATAAAAACTATTGATCCGAGGATGTATATTAATAATATGATAAGTATAATTCAGAAAAAAATTGAAGAACAAAATTGGGAAAATTTAAAACTGAGTCTCTCTATTTTTTGTTGAATTTTATAAATATTTACCTGATGGAAGAAAACAAACGATTCAAAATTGGTTTAATAGCGGTTCCATGACAAGTATAACAAATAATTCTCAAATAAAAGATACTATTTATGAAATGATCAATAAAATTGAAGAAAAAATATGTAAATTTACAAGAGAAGGGTCAGGATGGATTATCAATAAACTTTTAGATTTTGAAATAAAGATAGCAAAATATAAACCATTAAGAGCTTCTTCATATATTGAAACTCCATCAAAATATAAAAACCAAAAATTTGGATTGATTAATATTCAAAATAAAAATGATAACGAATGTTTCAAATGGTGTATAGCAAGATCTGATTGTTTAACAGAAAGAAATCCACAGAGATTATCAAAAAGAATAAAAGAAGTATCTAAAAATTACAATTGGAAAGGAATAGAATTCCCAGTTCAATTAAAACAGATTAGTAAATTTGAGAACCAAAACGATGTGTCAGTTAACGTATTTGGACTTGATGAAAAAGAAATATTATATCCTTTAAGAATTACAAAAGTTGAGAAAACTAAACATGTTGATTTACTTTTAATATCAAATGATAAAAATGCACATTATTTACTGATGAAACATTTGAGTCCATTCATAGATAAGAAGCATAAAGAAAAAACTTATCCATGTCGATTCTGTTTACATAGTTTTTATAAAAAAGAATTATTAGATAATCATTTACCAGAATGTAGTATTCATAAACCGGTGAGAATGGAATTATCTGAAGGTCAAGTTCAATTTAAACTGTATTATAAACAATTCAGACATCCATTTGTTATATATGCAGATTTTGAAAGCACCTTACAAAAGATACAAACGAGTCAACCGGATCCTAAAGAATCTTATACAATTAACCTACAGAAACATCAAGCCAAACAGTTGGTGCTGTTATACGAAATGTGATGTAGATGAATATTCAAAGCTCGAAATATATGAAGGAAACGAAGCACCTAAAACGTTTACAGAATATTTAATTTCAGAATCAAAAAGAATTTATAAATTACTAGAAATGAATAAACCAATGAATTTAACTTCGGAAGAAAAAATGAATCATGAAAATGCTAATCGTTGTTATGTATGTAAAAAGGAATACACACCCTCAGATTTTAAAGTAAGAGACCATAATCATTTAACAGGAGAATATAGAGGACCTGCTCATAGAAGCTGTAATTTACAAATTAGAAATCCTAAATTTATTCCAATAATAATGCATAACTTATCAAAATATGACGCTCATTTATTCGTTAAAGAATTTGGACATATCGATGGTGAATTAAAAGCAATTCCTCAAACGGATGAAACTTACATAAGTTTCAGTCAGTATATAAAAGTAGGTGAATATAATGAAGAGAAACCTATAAACATAGAGTTGAGATTCCTCGATAGTTTTAGATTCATGTCTTCATCTCTTGCTAAATTAGCATCAAATTTAACGGATGAAAATTTATTAAAGAATTTACATAAATATTATCAAGATGAACAGTTTCAGCTACTAAAACGTAAAGGAATTTATCCATACGACTGGATGGATAATATAACAAAGTTTAATCATGAAAAATTACCTAAAAAAGAGAAATTTTATAATATTTTAAATAATGAAGATATAACAAACGAAGACTACAAACATGCGCAGACTATCTGGACAAAATTTAATTGTAAAACATTTAAAGATTATCATATGTTATACTTACAATCTGATACATTATTATTAGCGGATGTGTTTGAAAATTTTAGAACAACTTGTTTAGATACTTATAAATTAGATCCAGCACGTTATTTTACATCTCCAGGGTTATCTTGGGATGCATTATTAAAAGAAACGAAAGTAAAATTAGATTTATTAAAAGATCCGGATATGTTGTTAATGATAGAAAAGGGGATTAGAGGAGGAATCAGTACTATAACACATAGATATGCGAAAGCTAATAATCCATATATTCAAGAAAGTTATGATAAAAATAAACCGCATAGTTATATCACTTATTTAGATGCTAATAATTTGTATGGTTGGGCAATGTCTCAGTATTTGCCTACAGGAAATTTTAAATGGATGAAAAACATTAACGATTTTGATGTTTTGGATATCAGTGATGAATCTAAAAAAGGATATATTTTAGAAGTTGATTTGGAATATCCTAAAGAACTACACAATTTACATAACGATTACCCCTTAGCAGCAGAAAATATAAAATTAGATAAAGTTTCAAAATTAGTTCCAAACTTGAATAATAAAGAAAAATATATCATACACTATAGAAATTTAAAACAGTGTTTGAATTTAGGATTGAAACTAACGAAAATACATAGAATATTAGAATTTGATCAGAGCGATTGGATGAAATCATACATTGATCTTAACACGAGAAAGAGAAAGGAAGCGAAGAATGAATTTGAGAAAGATTTCTATAAATTAATGAACAACTCCGTGTTTGGTAAAACGATGGAAAACATAAGAAATAGAGTTGATGTACGTCTAGTTAAAAATGAAGAGCAAGCTCAAAAATTAGTAAATAAACCAAATTTTGAATCGTTTAAAATATTCTCAGAAAATTTAATAGCTTGTCATATGAAAAAAACTAAACTGAGATTTGATAAACCTATTTATGTAGGAATGTCTATTTTAGAGTTAAGTAAAACTTTAATGTATGACTTTCATTATAATCATATAAAAAATAAATATAATGAAAAAGCAAAATTATTATTTACAGATACAGATTCGCTATGTTATTATATACAAACGAATGATATATATAAAGATATGAAAAGGAATATAAAACTGTTCGATACATCTGATTATCCAAAAGAGCATAAATTATATTCAGAAAAAAATAAAAAGGTATTGGGTAAAATGAAAGATGAAACAGCTGGAAAACTGATAACAGAATTTGTAGGACTAAGAGCAAAATTATATGCTTATAAAACATTAGAAAATAAAGAAATTAAAAACATGAATGGTTTTTAAAGTTTTCCAAGGCTTATATAATTAGTTTTAAGATATAAAAAAGTTTTATTTAATGAAGAAACTCTATATAGGAAACAAATTTTAATAAAAAGTAAAACGCATGAAGTGTATACAACACAAGTAAATAAAATAGTCTTATCGAGAAAATGATGATAACGTATATATTAGAAAACTAATATAAACACATTAGCTTTAGGACATTATATAATAAGTTAGTTGGCGCCAACATTTTAGTTGTAAGTAGTTTTAAGTTAAGGTTTAAAAAAAAAAAAAAAAAAAAAAAAATATTGCATGTTAGTTGTAAGTAGTTTTAAGTTAGGTTTAAGAAAAAAACAAAAAAAATTAAAAAAATATTGCATGTTAGTTGTAAGTAGTTTTAAGTTAAGTTTAAAAAAAATATAAATTTAAAGAATAATAGAAACGTAAATGCCTCGAGGCCAACCAAGCAAATAAAAAAAAAAAAAAAAAAAAAAAAAAAAAAAAAAAAAAAAAAAGTTATATATTTCCGTTATGGCAAACTTTACCATAACGAAAAAAAAAATTGTTATATATATACGGAGAATTGATCGTTGTTTTTGAAAAACCTCGCTACCGCTCTATTATATATTTTTATATTTTGTGATGGTGGGGTCTCTCTAGAGACCCCGCCCACCATTCTATTATATATTTTTTAAAAATATATATATAGATATAAAAATTTATTATATATACGGAGAATTGATCGTTGTTTTGAGAAACCTCGCTACCGCTCTATTATATATTTTTATATTTTTAAAAATATTTTAAAACGTGGACCCCGGCCTTAAGGCATGGTCCATTCAAAATACAATAAATATATATTTAAAAAATTTTTTTTAATAAAAGTTATAGATGTCTTTGATAAAAATAAATAATATTATAGACCCTGAAAATAATATTTTTAAATTTAACGATAGAGTTATAGATATTATTTACGATGAAAATAATGATATTTGGTTTAAAGGGAAAGATATATGTGAAATTTTAGAATATAAAAAAACTGAAGATGCTATAGATAGACACGTAGAAAATGAAGATAAAATAAAATATAATAATTTAAAAATTGTAACCCCCGTGAATCACGGGGGTTACGAAAAACAATTACATCCCTTCACTATTTATATCAACGAATCCGGTTTATATAGTTTTTTTTCTAGAAAATTAAACTTGAAGGGAGCGGTGAAAAACCGCCCCCTTGAAAAAAAATTTCAAGCAAATACAATTATTATATATTTTCAAAATTAAAGGGGGTCGCGAAACGCGACGCTCTTTGAAAAAAAATTATTATATCTTTTCAAAATTAAAGGTGGTCGTTCATGGCAATGACGTTAAAACTAATAATTTTAAGATCGTTATTATTATAGCTAAAATGAGTATAGTTTATTAGTTTTTTCTCTATAATAAATAATGGAAAACATTTCTATCCATTGGAAAGATGAGAATAGCAGAAATAATCAAGAACATCATTTCTTATTACCATCTCCTAACTGTAGAGCTATAATTATTGGTGAGTCTGGATGCGGTAAAACGAATTTACTACTAAGAATGTTACTTATGGATAAGTGGTTAGATTATAATAATTTATTTGTTTTTGGAAAGTCTTTACACCAGCCAGAATATAAATTAATAAAATCAGGATTTGATAAAGGATATAATAAAAGCGAAGTTCTTGAATTATTGGAGAAAGGAGGGGGTGATATCGATTCATTTATTAGAAATCTACCTAAAAAGCATAAAAAATCAAAATATAAGGTAGAATATTATGAAGATTCTTCCGAAATTTTAGACCCGAAGGATGTTAACAACAAGAAGAAAAATTTATTTGTATTTGATGATATAATGAATGATTCAAATCAAAGTAAAGCTGAAGATTATTATACGAGAGGAAGACATAATAATACAAGCTCTATTTATATAGTCAAAACTATTTTAAACTTCCTCGTCAAACAATACGATCCAATGCTAATGTGTTTATATTGTTCTCATTGCCTATAAAAGATTTAGTCAATATTTTTAATGATTTCATTTCAAAAGATATGACGTGGGAAGAATTTCGTAATTATTGCGAAACTGTTTGGAAAGAACCATTTGGTTACATCGTTATAAATAAAAAATTACCACCAGGAGAAGGAAGATATCAAGCTAATTTTGACTCTATATATGTACCTAAAAAGTTTTTTCCTCTTAAATAAATGTATATTTACAATACAACTCGAAAAGTTCATAAAGAAAATTTCATTGAGACTAATTCAATAAACTTAACCTTTGAAAATCAAAAATATATTAATGAATTGAAATTATTTTTAAAGACGAAAACTGGTTCAGGATTGTTAAATTCGGCGTTGAAGAAACTTCCTTTACCAGAAATGCATTTAAATTTACCTAATAATGTTCCATCGGAAAATATTGAAAACGGATCGTTTAGGAATACAGGAAAATATTCATATTGTGGTCCAGGTACGAAAGTACAAAAAAGATTAAAAGAAGGATATAATGGTGTTAACAGTTTAGATAAGGTTTGTAAACAACATGATATAAATTATTTAAAACATAAAAATACGAAAGAGAGAAATGCGGCAGATGATTTATTAGCAAAACAAGCGAGTGAAATTGCGTTAGATCCTAATGAACCAGAGTACGTTAGAAAAGACGCGAGATTAGTCACAGGAGTTATGGGAATGAAATCAAGATTCGGAATGGGTTTACCATCAAAAAACGGGGTAAAGAGCTCGCGGAATCGGGCTCTGAAAAATTGAGAGAATTATATTATAATCCTAAAACTGGATACTCAGGAATCAATGATTTAATACGAAAAAGCGGGTTATCTTCTAAGATAGTTAAGGACTGGCTAGATCATCAAAACGTTTACACATTGCATAAACCGATAAAACATAAATTTTCAACGAGAAGAGTGATGGTCTCTAGTGTTGATGATCAATGGCAAGCTGATTTAGTAGACATGCAAAAATATAAATCTCAAAATAAAAATATAAATTATATATTAACAGTTATAGATTTAGTCAGTAAATACGCTTGAGCTAGCTACTCCTGTTAAAAAAAATGGAAATGATATTGAGGAGGCATTTCAAAATATATTTAAGGAAAGAATTCCTAGAAAAATACATACGGATAAAGGACTCGAATTCATAAATAAACCAACTCAAGAGCTATTTAGAAAACATAGAATACATTGGTTCGCTACAGAGAATGAAACGAAAGCTCAAGTAGTAGAAAGATTTAACAGAACTTTAAAATCTAAAATGTGGAAATATTTTACAGAAAACAAAACAAAATGGGTTGATATTCTCCCCAATTTAGTAAAAAATTATAATACAAGTTCTCATAGAAGTATTAAAATGACTCCTGAACAAGGATCTCTTGAGAAGAATAGTAAAGTTGTGTATGAAAATTTATTTCCTCCTACTAAGTCTAAACTTAGGAAACCAAAATTTAACCTTGGTGATAGAGTAAGAATCAGCAGAAAATATAAAGATTTTAGAAAAGGTTATCTTCCAAACTTTACAGAAGAAATATTTATTATATCTGAAGTATTGAAAACAGATCCTATAACTTATAAAATAAGAGACATGAGTGATGAAGAGATTATTGGAAGTTTTTATGAACAAGAAATGGTGAAATATAAAATAGAAAATATTAAAAAGAAAAAAATATTAAAAAGAAATAAAAAGAGAAAAATATTAGTTAAATGGAAAGGATACAATACAAACATCTTGGAATAAATGAAAAAAGATTTAACGGAAAAATAGAACATCAAACATCAAACAGCTAAACATCAAACATCAAACAGCTAAACAGCGAAACACCTATTTTATTTTGTCCACCACAAAAATTAATTTTTACAAGTATTCGGCAGGGGGGGGGAATTCCCCCCCCCCCTGCCAATTACTTGTTCGTTTTCAATTTCTTTTATCAATTATATTTTTACATTATACATGTTCATAAATATATTTAAAAAAATGAAAATATAAATCGTTTGAAAGTTTTGTTAAAGGGCCCTGAAACAGGACCCCTTTAACATTTTATATTCTATTTAAAAATTGAATTCGTTTAAAAATTTTTAAACAAAGGGGGGGGCGTTTCGCCCCCCCTTTGATTTTTATATATATATATTAAAAAAATAAAAATATAAATCGTTTGAATAGGATATCTGTTTCATAAAACCGTTTAACTGTTTGATGTTTGATGTTTAGCTGTTTGATGTTTGATGTTTTTTTTCTTTTTTGTCGTTAAATATTTCTTTTTTTTTTTAAATATATATTATTATCTTTACAGTGACCCCCGCCTATAGGCGGGTCGTTGAAATAAAATTTTTTAAATATATATTATTATTTTTACAGTGACCCCCGCCTATAGGTGGGTCACTGAAATAAAATTTTTTAAATATATATTATTATCTTTACAGTGACCCCCACCTATAGGCGGGTCGTTGAAATAAAAATTTTTTTATATTATTATCATTCGGAGGGTAGTCTTAAGACTACCGTCTTTAAATTAAAAAATAAATTTTTTTTATATTATTATCATTCGGAGGGTAGTCTTAAGACTACCGTCTTTAAATTAAAAAATAAAATTTTTTAAATATATATTATTATCTTTACAGTGACCCTCGCCTATAGGCGGGTCACTGAAATAAAATTTTTTAAATATATTAAAAAAAATAAAAATATAAATCGTTTGAATAGGATATCTGTTTCATAAAACCGTTTAACTGTTTGATGTTTGATGTTTAGCTGTTTGATGTTTAACTGTTTGATGTTTGATGTTTTTTTCTCTTTAATAAATGGCATATGTTAATATTAAAGAAAAATCTGATTTAGTAAATATTAGAAAGAAACTTCAGAAAAGATTTTTAAGCGAAAAATTAGGTGAACAAGATATCTATCAAGAAAATATTAAACTACTACAACCATTAATTGAACCGATTAAGGATATAACTGTGCATCAAAAAGAAATACTTCAAACTCAACCAACACTACCAGCTCTTACTTCACGTCAAGTTCCTTTAGCTATTGAAGAAGTATCAGCATCACCTAGCTCTCCTAAATATAAATTTACAAAGTTAGGAAAAATAGCAGGAAAATATATGAGTGTAATTTATTATCCTAATAAATATGACAACGCATTCGGTATTAAAATGACTGAAGGAGGTGATGATTTTAAATTAGGTAACGCAACAGTTAAAATTGATGGTAATAATTTAATTATTGATAAAACCCAATACATAGGTACTGAAGGTCTATGGAAACTTCTAACCTTGAAAAATCCTGGAGAAGTTTCCGTAAATGACTATAATAATTATAAGAAAATAATGATTCAAACTAAAGCGTTTTTTAGATACGATGGAAGTACTGCTAAATCGAATAAGGGTGATAAATATAAAATGTTTATTAAACCAATATATGATGAATATAAATTGCTTGATGAATTAAAATCAGAATTACGTCAGAAAGTAAGAACACCAAGAAGAAGCAGTGTTGGAGATACTCCTCGAAGAACTAGTGTAGGAGACGTACCTGAAATATCAGGTACGGGATTTAAATTTTTACCTTCAGATCCTAATGAGCTTGTTAATAAACATAGAATATTATTTTCAGAAATTCAATCGGGTAATACTAATGTATTTAATGAGTTACAAGCTATTAATGATGAACTGTTAAGATTAGGTATATTTGATACAGATATAATAAAATCTTTAAATAACTTTTTTCTCTATAATAAATGAGCATTGTGTTATCTAGTAATACATCTGATTTCAAATATAATTTTTACCCTTCTTTAAAATTAGAAAAGGGTAAAACACATGAAATAGCGTTATTAAATATAAATACGTATAATTCAGTACCAAATATTGATGAATCAAATAATAAATTTGCATATGAATATAACGGTAAAATTTTTGAAATATTATTTCCAACAGGAGCTTATGAAATCAAAGCGATTAATAATTACATTCAAGAACATCTTGTTAAAAATAAGCATTCAGAAGCATTCAGTATTGAAGCAAACCTATATAACTATGAAAATGTATTATTCATGTTAATGAAAGGCTAATTTATATATATTTCAATGAAAAGTCATTCAAAAATCTTTTAGGATTTAGTAGGGATGCTATTAAAGGCATTGGAAAACATGAAAGTGAAAAACATTGTAATATTTCACCAGTAAATTCTATCTTAGTTAATTGTGATATTATAAAAGGTTCTTATCTTAATGGACATCAAAAACCAATTTTGTATAGTTTCTTTCCCGATGTTCCTCCCGGTTATAAAATAAATGAGAGACCTAATACAGTAGTATATCTACCGATAACAATTCCAACTGTTAATTTAATTCATATTTGGCTTACTGATCAATATCATAAACCATTAAATCTTCGAGGAGAAGAAATAACTATTCGATTACATTTAAAATCAACATAAACTTTTTTTCTCTATAATAAATGGAGTATAATTTAAATTGGAAAGAATCATCAGAAATAGATGATTCAATTAAAAGATTTGAATATCAAGAATATGAACCTTATACAGGAGTTGATTTAAATACACCTAGTGATATAAGAATATCAGTTCAAAATCAGGATGAATTTTTACTACCCTCTAGAAGTTATATTTATATTGAGGGATCTTTAAAAAAAGAAGATGGATCAACATTTGAAAAAGATCAACCTGGAACTGGAACTGGATCAGGAAAAGAATTATATATAAATTTAATTAATAACGGAATCATGTATTTATTTTCAAGAGTTGAATATCAACTTGGAAATAAAAGTATGGAAGAATATCCAAATCCTGGACAAGCATCAACTATGAAAGGACTTTTAACATATCCTCTCAATTATTTAGAAGGTATGAATTTTATGTGGTCACCTGATAAATGTGATAAAGTATGTCCAAAAATTAATAATTCTGGATATATGGAGAGACACAAATACTTATTTAAGAACTCATCGGGAAATTTTAGTGTAGCTATTCCGTTAAGTCATATATTTGGATTTTGCGAAAATTATGATAAAGTAATTTATGGTATAAAACATCAGCTTACATTAAGAAGAAAAGAAGATGACAATGATGCTATATTAAAATCGTCAGATAAAAACGATGATGGTACTTATAAAGTTCCTGATGGTAAAATTATTTTATCGAGAATAGTATGGAGAATCCCACACGTAACACTTACAGATGAATATTCAATAAAACTGTATAAAGATATTCAAAATAAAGTTACTTTAAATATTAATTTTTTGAATAGACAGTGTGAATCTATAGAAGTAAATCAAGGACAACAACAATTCGATTGGAGGTTAAATGTTACAGCCGGATCTGAGAAACCTCGATTTATAATTTTAGCTTTTCAAGAAACAAATGGTGATAATCAAATTATGAATAGATGTATATTTAATCATTGTAATATAACTAACGCTTTTGTTCAGTTAAATAGCGAAAGATATCCAGAAATGGATCTTCGACTTGATTTTAATGAGAATTATTATACAACCGCTTATAAAATGCTATCAGATTATTCTAATCATATACTTAATAAAGAAAATTGTTCTATTAGTTTAATAGAATATCAAAATTTGTATCCATTGCTAGTATTTGATGTAAGTAGACAATCTGAAAAAATAAAAAATTCAGTTACAGATATTAAAATAAGAGCAACTTTTAAGAAAAATATATCAAAACCTACAAAGGCTTATGCATTAGTATTATCAGATCGACTTGTGAAACTACAATCTGATGGAAATAAAATGAATATCGCTTTTTAATTTTTTTCTCTTAAATAAATGAGGTATTATTGTATTCATTGTAGAAAAATAACAAATACTGAAAATGTTCAAAAGGTTATGACAAATAAAAGTAGTATGCTTAGAGGTACATGCTCAGAATGTGGAAGAGTAAAAACTCAATTTACTTCTAATAAAATATAAAAATTATAAAAAATAAAAAAAAGGAAAAAATTATATATAAAATTTTATATATAATAACTTTTTTTCTTCTTAAATAAATGACGTACAACGATATGAAAGTATATCTTACACCAAATCAGGTAAAGAAGTTATCTGCAAGTAAATAAAAAATCTTTAACTATACATTTAGAATCAATCCCACGAAGGTATAAAGGAAACATACTCTTCTCTAAACTCTAACTCAAAAAGGCTAAATTTTTAAAAAGGTATACCATTAAATTTAAAAATTTATAATATCACAAGTAACAGCCTTGGCAAAACATGGAGGATTTATAATAACGCTTCCAACATTATTAGCAGCTGCAAGTGCAATCGGTTCTCTTGCTGGTGGAGCTAGCGCTATTGCTAAAACTGTAAATGATAAAAAAACGGCACAAAAGCAATTAGAAGAGACTAGAAGGCATAACCTTCAAATGGAAAAAAAGAAAACAAATGGAAAAGGTCTTTTTTTAAAACCATACCCTCGTCGAAAAACTGGCGAGGGTTTATTTTTAAAACCATACAAAAGTTGAATATTCCGATGAAAGCGTTGAGTCAATATGATCTTATGAAATATGTTAATCAACTTAAAATTCCAAACTTTGAAGGAATTTATATGAGAGATGCTCTTCCAAAAAAATCTAATAAAAAGGAATCTGGAATCTTAAATTTGGATTCAATTAAAGGTTCAGGAACTCATTGGACATGTTGGTTTAAGAATTGTAAAAACTTATGCTATTATTTCGATTCATTCGGTGTTCAACCTCCGACTGAATTTGAAAATTATATACAATGCGATATTGTCTATTCAACGTATCAAATACAAAAATTGAATGAAGTTATTTGCGGTCATTTGTGTTTATTCGTTCTTTTCGGAGTAACCGTATTGAAATTAAATTTTCACTCAATTCTACAAGACGTTCTTTTCGGAGTAACCGTATTGAAATTAAATTTTCACTCAATTCTACAAGAACTTTTTTTCTCTAAAATAAATGAGTGTTAATAACTTTGGTGAAGGACCTCTAACAAGAAGTGGACCACCAGGACCGCGAGGACCTCGAGGACCTCCAGGTCCTCCAGGACTGTCAGGAATTGGATTTAAATATTTAGATGAGGAAGGTAATTTTGATATCGAAAATAAAAGGCTTGCAAATGCGGCTAATCCTCGAGAAGAAAACGACGTTACTACAAAAATTTATACAGATAATTTAGTGAAAGAAACAAGAAGTAAGGTTGATAAAATGTTGAAACAGACAGGAAATATGAATAAATCAATAACTGAATTACAATCTGAAGGTGATCATATTAAAAAATTTGTTGAAGAAATAAAATCTCAACTCTTTGATATGCATAATAACGTTCTGTTAAAAGATGGTTTTGAAAACGTCTTAAAAACGATTAATAAACAGATTTCAACTCTTAGTGAAAATATAAATAATTTTAAAAAAGAAACATATGCTTACGAAACAATAATTTTTCAAACAAATTCAAAATTAGAATCAGGAAAGTTCCCATTCGTATTCGGTATGAAAGGAGGTGCTTCTGAGAAAACTGGTTATGTTATGCCTTATGAAGGATTCATTGATACAGTTATATTAACCTCGCAAGATTTAAATCAACATATATCAGTAAAATTGTTAATTAACGGAAATGAATATCCCTTAGCTTTAGACAAATATCAAGATGAATTCTTTACCAAAATCAGAGTTAATGATCTTCGTCTGAATGAAGGAGATGTTATTCAGATTCAATCAAACGTTGATACTAATAATGTAAAAATGCATGTTGTTCAAGTTTTTGTAGGGTATAACTTTATTAATAAAAATATTATGTTAGGAGATGAACCTCTTGAGACGGTTGAGTTTAATGAGATTGAGAATAAAAATGATACAAATATTTATGAACTTGCTTCTTCAGCAAAAATTAATAACGACATTGAAGAAAAAAATAAAGAGATGAAAAATATTATTATAAGCGATGACTTTGGAAATGTAGTATATAGTTCTGTTAATACTGATCTTGAAATAAAAAGAAACTATGCAGATTACATTTAAAATCAACATAAACTTTTTTTTCTCTATAATAAATAGATGGAAAACAAATCAGAGCTTTTAAATATTTTGAACTATACATCTGATTTTTCACATACTACAAAATTGTCAGATTTAATTAAGGATGCTCCTTATGATATTGTTGAATTAAGAAAAGTAGATACAAGATATGGTCCATCAATCATCGCTACTCTACGTATAGGAGAAGATGAGAATACTAATGTATTTCTTCCAAAAAGATATGTGAATAAATTAAACGATAATCAAATTAAACTTTTCAACGAGAACAATTTTCAAATGAAATATCAGGGTGGAAAATATCATGATATAAGATTTTTGTAAGTAATCAAAATCCTTTTTTCTCTATAATAAATGAACACTATTCAAAATCTCTCAAAAATTAATGGGATTGACATTGATAGATTGAAAGAAATCATTGATCTAGAAACTTTTGATAGTGAAAATATCGAAGAATTAGGAGACATTTTAAATAAATATACTAACTATGTGAGGTTTCTAAAAACATTGATAGGGATAGTTGATGGATCGATAAAAACAAAAACAATATTTGAAAGTGATTATGATTCAGATGATGATTATTCACATGATAACTATTCAGACTAGCTAAATTTAAAAGGAAAAATATTATATTTAAAATTTTAAATATAATGCAAATATCCTTTTTTACTCAACCAACTCCCATTTGTTAATTTTACATATTTTCTTCCACATTTCTTGTATTCTTTATGTACATTTCTCTTATTATAGAAACTTTTACTGAAATCAAATATACTGCAATTTGACACCGCATATTGTAGTATTTTATAAATTTTAAAATATAAATTTAAATGATTTTTTTTCTTTTGAAATTCTTTTATCTCCTGTTGAAATGTCTCTTCTAATTCATCATTGAGATTTAATATTTTATCATATTATTTTTTATATCTTTATTGTTTTTGTAATATTTATCAATTAAAATTTATATATTATTCTTGATAAATATTTTAATGGTTTATATATATTTTGCGTAATGAGAAGCTTCATAATAATATTTAGAATGATTATAATTTTGATAAATAATTTTATTACATAAAGATCATTTACAATTTTCAGTTACAAACTGTTATTGAATTTTCATATATTTCATTTTATTATAGAATTTTTTATTATAATCAATTTTATAATTTCCCCTGCAAAATTTTAAGCCTCATTATTTTCAGTTAATTATTTTAACACTATGGTAGTGAAAATTGCACTGTAGTGCAAACTACCGAGTGCAATTTTGCACGTGGATTTAGGGGGGGGGGATTCCCCCCCCTAAATTCGTTTGTTCTTTTTCAATTTTTTTATTAACTTTTTAGAACTATTTAATTTAAACCATTCTTTAAATTCTTTATATTTATTACCCGTTAGTTTACATAACTTTGTAGCGTTAACATATCCGTTTTCTTTATTTAAAATTAAATTAAAATCGTCGTATCTTATAAAATAAAAATTGTCTTTTATTTTTTTTTATTTTAAACATATACAATAAACCATAGAGCGCATCCTTAAGGATGCGCTCTAAATTACATTGATGTAATATATTACTTTTTTTTATTTATCATCTTATAGGCGGGGGTCACTGTAAAGATAATAATATTATTTTTAAAAAATTGTTAATTCAGTGCACCCGCTATAGGCGGGGGTCACTGGTTAAAAATAATATATAATATTTTAAAAAATTTTATTTCAACGACCCGCCTATAGGCGGGGGTCACTGTAAATTTACAAGTAGTATTTAAAACGGGGAGCAAAGCGTCTACCAGCATATTTGCGACCGAAGGGAGCAAGTGTGCTGGTAGCCCCGTTTTACATACTACTACTTATATATTATATATTATATATATATATATTATATATATATAATATATATATATATATATATATATATATATTATTATTATATATATATATATATATTCTATATATATATTATATATTATAATATATATATTATATTAGTATGTTACAAACAACTATGGTGCCGGAAGTAAAAACGAAAGAAACGATCGACAGCCCGAACCGGAGTAAACCTGAATAAGTTTTCTGCCTTTTAATGACGAAAAGCATGGTTTTTTTTTTCGAATATATAAAAATAAATAAAATAAATAAGTAAATTAAATTTTAATTATTATTAATTATAATTAATAATAAAATTAATAATAAATAGATAAATAAATGTTTAATTACCGAATATTATTTTTTTTTATTGACGTGTATATTCCGCATGCGGTTGTGGCGCGCCCAGCACGCGACCAGTACGCACGACCGACCGACCCACTTTAGTAACGGATAGAGTTTCGACATGGTATCTCTCTCAAACTGCACTATAGGCGGGTGACGTAACCATACGTCGGTAGAGAGGTTTACGTGGCATGCACCCCATAGGGGGGAGCTAGTCCACCAAACCTGAGATATTTGACGTAGAAGGTTGAAACTTGGTATTCACCTTTCATGATAAGGTCCACATCATATATGAGTTTAAATAACCATTTGTACCCAAGGGGGGTCTCCGCCCCAAAACATGAGATATTTGACGTAGAAGGCTGAAACTTGCGATACACCCATATAAGATACCATACATCATTATGGAGTTAAATAACGTACAACCCGAAAGGGGGGGTCTCCAGCCCCAAACCTGAGACTTTTGACGTAGTAAGGCTGAAACTTTGGGTATACCTTGATATAAGGTACCCCATCATATATGGAGTTAAATGGCCGTACACCCCAGAAGGGGATTCAGCCCCAAACCTGAAATATTGACATAGACCGATGAAACTTGGTATACACCTTCTATAAGGTACCCACATCATATATGGAGTTTAAATTGCCGTCACACCAAAGGGGGTTTACGGCCCCAACCTGAAATTATTAAAACATAGAGACGGAACTTGGTATACATCTTTCTTATAATGTATCATCGATGCTAGAAAAAAAAGAAAAAAGAAAAAAAATTAAAATTTTTTATTCTTTTTAAGTTTTATAACTTGCAAATTTACGTTTTTCATCACCTAAAGCAGTAAATCCAGTAATCATAATCAACCATACCTCCTACCCATCCGTGATCTTTGATCTATTGATCTATTTGATTCAAGTATATTTTGTATAACAACAAAACTTTTATACTTTTATGTTTATAACTTTTAAAAAAAATTGTATTTTTACATACCCTAAAGCAGTAAGACGTAAATCAGTAACTCAAACTACCCATCTATCTCACTACCCATCGTGATCTATTGATCTATTGTCTATTGATTCAAGTCATATTTTTTCTATTAAATTGTTATGTTTTTAAATACCTAAAAACAGTAATCGTAAATCAAGTTAATCAAACTATCCTCCTACCCATCTTGTACTATTGATCTATTGATCTATTGATCTATTGATCTGTTGATTCAAGTCATATTTTTACTAAAATTGTCAGGTTTTTCATACTTAAAGCAGTAATCAGTAAATCAGTAAATAGTAAATCAGTAATCAGTAAAGCAGTAAATCAGTAAATCATAGTACATCAACCTTCTTCATTATGGGGACAACCACTTATGATTATTGTCTATTGGATGCTATGTCTATTGATTCAAGTCATATTTTTTTTTTTTAAAATTGTTATTTTTTACATCCTAAAGCGTAAATCAGTAAATCAGTAAGCAGTAACAGTAATCATAGTACCATCAACCATCCTACCCATTCGTGATCCTTGAATCTATTTGATCTTTGATGTCTATTGATCTAGTGATCTATTGATTCAAGTCTATTTTGTATAACAATGATCTCAAAACTTTTATTGTATTTTGTTTTAACATTAGTTTTTCTATAAAATTTATTTATTTTGTTCTTATTTGCTTTAAACTTTTGTTTTTAAATAAAAATTCTTTTTTTATGTTTATAACTTAGAAAATTTGCATTTTTACACAAAAGCAGTAATCAGTAAATCAGTAATCAAACCACCACTCTATCTCCTACACCGTGATTATTCATTCTATTTGATTATTGACTATTGATTCAGTTTCTTTCCTTTTAGTAATAATAAATATTCTTTGGAATAAAAACGGGAAAAAAAACAAGTTTTTATTTTAAAGCATTTATAACATGAGTGATACTACATAATCGTTTTACATATGATTTTCTGGCATGAAATTAATTTTAAAGTTTATTAAAGAAACATTATTTAAAAAACATTAATGAATAATACAGTATACACCATAAATAGAATAATAGGTTGTTAACAGGAAACATAAGTCTTAACATATTGAACATTATTATATTTTAAAACGATGTTACATATAGATACTACAATACATAAAATCTCATGCAGAGAGTCAAGGCATATACAACATTATTTTTATTTTTATAACGGTTTTTATGCCAGTGACCAATAGTCGACATTTCCGAGGAGAAGTGTTGAAGGTAAGTCCAGAGTCGGTTTCCAATTTCACAGAACCAGTTCATTACAGGCGAATACACGCTAAAAAATTTCTTTCGTTTATAAAGATTTATATTTCTTATTCATTCATTTTGAATATTTCAAAATTATATTTCGTACTCTGTCAATCTGATGCTTTGAGATGATTCATAATACACAGAACTGAGATCGAGGATTGCAAACTTGTTCCAAATTTGAGACTTAACCTATGTTCCTTTTCTTAGGCATTGAGATGATAGCAGTTACAAGCTGAAAGATAGTTGTGAGATGAGGCATATAAATTACTGTTTTCAGCATAAATCTTGAGATCAACACCTGTGTTATCGCTGCAAGATACAATATTGGCAAATAAATCGTAAAAAGGACGCGAACATTGAGAATGTTGAACTTTCGTATATTCATCTATAATGCATGTTAAGGACCGAATGGTTTGACCTTCACGGCTGCAACTGATTACTTCTAAGAAATGGGTAATATTTAAGGCAGAACTTCCATGAGTTTCCAAGAGTAGGCATCGTGTTCTAACAATTCCTATTATTACTTTGAGGTAAACTACCATTGACGATGTTAGGTATAATATTCGATAATCCTTGGGTAAAGTTAAAAATTTAGTCTCAATTCTCTTTGATTGGGATAATTTTGCTGTATCGTCAACGAGATTTCTCGATTTCATATGTTTTAAGAGATAATTTCATTACGTATCATAAAGATGAAGCATTAGTATTTGAAAAAGGTTTTGGGGGCGGTAGTTTGTGGCTGTAGCGTTGCTTTGACATTAAGGGCAAATTGAGGGGTAGATCTGTTAACCTGATGCGGGTGTCCACTGGATGGTAGAGATAAGTATTTTTTCCTGAGAGAGATATATCAGCGTTTCGACGTCCATATTTCGTAAGTGTTATTGTTTATTTAGGGCGTTTGTCCCTATGTTTCTCTACATCTTTTAAAATGTAATACCGCTTGATTGTAAATGGGACTGTTTAGCATCATCCGAATAATTTAGTAAAGTTTCGATATAACTTCGGTATGGGTAACTTGCAGCTGATGCTCCTAGAGATGTTTCATTTAAAAACACCTCAAGTTGATTGAAACATGTATACAGGAAATTTGTTTCGGTGGATACTATGTGATCGGTGCCTGTGAGATTTGAACCATCTTCGTTTACTAACTTAGTCTTCAGATTTAAAAACACATTCGAAGGATCAAGATATTGGTCAGAAGTGCCGGGGATGCTGAATTCGGAGAGGTACATCGGTATTTGTGATTAGCGTGAACGGGATTAATACTAATAAAATTGGATTCACTCACACTGATATCTGTTAAGTACCAACTTAAAAAGAGATCAATCGCTTCTTGCAGCAGTCGGGGCTAGAGGGATGGAGGAATGCATCTTGCTACTACAATTGCTTGACGTAAAATGAGGAGAGATATGTTTAAACATTCCTTAAATACAAAAAAGATGCAGGTTATTTTTATTTATGTAAAAAAAAAAAAAAAAAAGTTACCACGTATCACTATTATAGAAGCAACAACATAATATCTTTTTCTTTAGTGGTTCCTTTAATTTTCTCTTTCCATGGTTTTTTTAGCGACACACACTTTAGCCAAGTCATCTTAGTCGTATTTTTTTTCGTTTAACAATGTCTAACATTATCATTGAAACATCGGTCTAGTCGACGGTTTTACAGCAGTTTGCGAGGATTGACACTCCAGTAATTATCTGGAGAGTTCTATACCGTCTAGCTGTTTTTAGGGAGGTATTTCCTCCTGATTTAAAGGGGGAATAGCTCTACGAAATAACTGAAGCAAAAAATCCTCCTAAACCATATCCCCTCTGCACGTTGTAGACGGCAATTTCTTTTCCATTATTATTATTTAACGGAGCTTCTTTCTATGTGTACTTTAACACTGCTGTATCAATTGTGAATGGGTTGGTGCCTTCGACGTCTCTTATAATTAAACGCGAACTGAATCAGTTGGGTCTTACTCATAGGTAAGTAGTGAAAATTAGGAAGCTTATAACTTTATGAACCTTTAGGAAAATGACTTCTTAAACAGAGGCTTTAGTTATTCGCTAATACTGATGGTCTACAATAGTCTGTGATAAACATAAGGCATACTGGATTGCTTGAAATCTTTATTGGCAAGCATACAAAATGTAATGATTCTTGGTGTCATTTTTGAATATACTCTTCCTCGTTTGGTATAGTATACGCGATTAGATTTTAGAGATGGTTTATATTTATTTCCGATATTTTTGTATACTGTGAGTAATACAATACGAAAGCCAAGTTTGAAGGGCTTAATAAATAACTTTATATCTTTAGTTCATACATGAGGTATGAGATTGTAAAGTGATTAAAGCGTTATCTTCGTTAACGATTTATTAACAAGAAACACTAAATCTTTAAATACTGACTTGCTTCAAATTTTTTTTGTTTAAGTCTATGAATACATAGTAACCGAATTATAGTGGACGGGTTTAATGAAAACTTTTCAAAGAAATATTCCATATGTTGCCTGTTTGATAGTGCTCGTATCAGCTTTAAAATTTATACTTTTTAACATTATCAACAAATTTCTAAATATACGAAAGGCCAATATGTTTCAGGCCTAATTTCTATATCGGCGTCCGAGAATTATTTCACTTAATCCTGCTTCATATATTTCTCGATCAAAAGTTATGGGGTTCAATAATTGGGTTGTATAGCCTGATATTTTATTTTCCGGATATAGTTCCATAGAGCCGAATGAAGGCAGGAGTTAAATAGAAATGATCTTCACTTCCCATGTTCACAAAGTAAACTAATATCAATGTTTCTTAATTTCACTAGGATTTATATAACTATTAAACTTCGCTGGGTATCCTATCCATTTGACAAGAAACTGTTTATTTTTACCTTTTCCTTTAGACCTAATAATTGTTTTCTATTTATATCTCGTTACTCTTAGGATAACCCGTATTTTCGTATTTCTTGTTTATGAACCCTCCTTTTATATTGTTCGCCATCGTAAATCCTCAAGATAGTATATTTTTAACCTGTCTCTTGGGATTCTCTTGATTGTATCTACTTTAAAACTTTTTTGACATCTCGCATCATACTTTCTGAATTTTCATCTGACCGACACTCTACATAATTCTATTGTAATGACCAGTGTTAATTTTAATTTTTCGTATCAGGACGCTCGGACTGAGGGTTTTTCTTTACCATCCTAGAAAAGGGGTCTCTAATTGTTCTAATGATAAGAACTATTATTAGAATAAGCCAAGTCTTGAGTATTCGAATAATTTAATATGTTTCATTTTCGTGAAATATCTATGCATTCTTTTCTTTTATTAGTTCTTTGTACTCTATCCACTATGCAGCTTAATTTAACTGAAAATGTGGTTTAAGTAGCTATATCATATCTGTAATATTTCTTGAACTCTTACCTAAAATTTGTACTTTATCTGTCGATATCTTTGAGATATCTGTCATCTTCATTTATAATTCTCTGACTGCAGCAGCTACAGTCTTTGATTTTTATCCTTTTAAAACCATAAGTTTCTGGAATATACATCTATCAAAAAAGAATATATGATACCCTTCATTGTAAGATTTATATTTTATCATTTGTCAAAGTCAAGTTTGCCATATCATTATCTAAGTGGGGGCTATGGTTTTTCGTGTTGGGAAATTTTTCCCTTATAGGTTTATGCAGAGTAAAAGCATCCTCCCCTTGTAAATATTAGTTCCTTTTTATTAATATGAGGAAACTTTGAAGCGAACCTTGAACAGCCTCCATAATGTAAGGCTGGTTTTCACATTCAAAGTAATATTTATCTGACCGGTTCATTAAAGCCTCATGACTCACAATGACTTATCAATAAAAAAATATTCATTCTATACTGAAAGGTTATAAAAAACCGAATATCTATATGAATAATTTTATTTCATCAAATAAGTATTAATATATTTTAAGATTACAAATCTAAAAAGAAATAACACATGTATACAGAAAGAACATCGGTTATATACTATTTTAAATTACAAACAAATATCAATAATATAAAACCCAATAAATAATTGGAACTATCATTTGAAACGAAGTTTTTTTGGTATTTTTTCTTATTCTTACCTGTACTTGAAACGAATCGTACTTCTAACGTATATGCTTTATTGTCCGATGCAAAGGAAGTACCAGCGGGACTCACATCTTTGGTCAGGAGTCATTGGAACTATTATCCGTTTCCGTTAGTCTTTGTTTAATTCTGATTAAGCTTTATCTGGGAATTATAGTTTGAAGTTCTTTTGTTTGATCCCTGTTCATCTGTCCAAGGAGCTTCTTCATCACTGGAGATAATATCAGTCACATATTCGATCCTGCTATTGTTTTTTCCTTCTCACGTCAATAGATTTGACCGAGTTCATTCCAAGTAAGCTGATCTTTTAAATATTATATAGAGTAAACCGTTTCTTATTCTCATTGGTAAGCTTTACTTGAGTATAATGTTTATAATTATCTTCTCTTCACTTCAAACTTAGTGCTGGTGCTATACTGAATCTTTCCTTAGATGATTTTAGTAACTTTTTAGAATCTACTAATTTTTTGTATAGCATTTTGAATATGGATTTTTTTCATGATGTTTTACATCAGAGTTTAATATTTGATGCAGTTTCTTCTCGTAATTATTTATCTGTTCAATTGCGGGATCATTAAACCAAAGGTTGATGTTGGATATCCATGGTTTTGATGAAGGGTTCTAACGAGCTGTTTGCAGGTTGGGGTTTGAGTTGAGACTGTTCGAACTGTTGTTGTTGTTGTTTGTTGTTGTTGTTGTTGTTGTTGTTGTTGTGTTGTGTTGTTGTTGTTGTGTTTGTTGTTTTGTTGTTGTGTTGTTGTTGTTGTTGTTGTTGCGATGTTGATGTTGTTGTTGTTGTTGTTGTTGTGTTGTTGTTGTTGTTGTTGATGTTGTTGTTTGTTGTTGGGTAAGGTTCCTGTATTATATTTCAAGCTTCTCATAATACTGTAGGGTTAAAACCACTACCTCTTCATCATTGAGTCAAGCACTTGGTTATCAAGGTGTTATAAGGAGAGTAAGGTAGGTACACACCTCTCCACGTTCGTAATAGCTTCTTTTTATTTTTAAGTTTCTTACGTTACGGGCAAGTTTTTTAATGATGTTCTATGACGACGTAGCTTTACCTTCTGCGTCTGTTTTAATAGAAATTTAACTTTTTAAGATTTAGGCATCTTCTGCTATGCGATTGTATAAATTTTTATTTCACAGATCTAATTACGTTTTTCAGAGGTTTCAGGTTTTTAAATTTTCTCATAAGAGGTAAATAATCTGCTACTAGAGTAATCATTATTCAGGTATACTGTTTCAATCTCGTTAGGCAAGATATTTTGTACGAATAAACTCTAATGCGGTTCTTAGGATGAAGTCTCACAGAGTAAATAACGTGAGGAAGTGAGGTAATCTTCTTAAATATAACTTTTAGGACTCCTTTACAGTTGAGTAGTGGAAATTTGGGATAGGCCAAACATTGACCTGACTCTATCCATTCTTTTGCCAAACAAAATTAAATACTGGTGGTGTTTTAAATAGACACATCCTCATATACTTATTCCTGATGAAAGATATTCTGTGTTTTAAAAAATACCTGTGATGTTTAAATGATGAGAGTATACTGTGAAAGTTTTCAGCTATATCCTCATTCATTTATGCATAAAATCGTCAGGATTATAATTTTGTGAACCCTGTATATT
>JABUQX010095582.1:30000-34518 GCA_015478945.1 Trachelipus rathkii
CTCAATACTAACACTTTCCTCAGTGTTGGGAAGCTCGCACATGTCCAACTATTCCGAAAAAAAGGAAGCCGCTCTGATCCTTCTAACTATCGCCTATAGCTTACTTGTATTCTATCTTAAGATCTTTGAAACTCTTCTCAACTCTCACCTCTTAGTCATCTGGAATCTATTCACTTCTTTCCGATAGCCAGTACGCTTTCAGCGCTCGAGGTCTACTGGCGATATACTTTCTTATCTTACTGATTTATGTTTTCGCCTTAGGAACTACGGGGAGAACTTGCGTGGTGGCGTTGACATATCCAAAAGCATTTGACGGTGATGACAGCGTCACTGCTATCAGGCTCCCCTCCATATGGGTTCCTCCTTCTCTTTGCTTCTTATGTTGTTTTCTTTCAAATCGCTCAAGATCGGCTGTTGTTGATGGGCGACTTCTTCTTCCTTTTATACTGTCAATAGTGGTTGTTCCTCAGGGTTTCTGTCTTATCTCCTACTTTATTCCTACTTTTCAATTAATGATCTTCCTCACTGTACTCTATCTCTATTCACTCAATGCAGATGACTCGACCCTTCATTTCTTCAAACTCTTTCATTCTGCTTCTTCTTTTAATTCTAGAATTGCCTCTCGTCTTAATCTTTCCGATTCAATTCTTCATGATCTGGATTAGAATTTTCCGGGTGGGGTGTCTGAACTTGTTGAATTCAATTCTTTAAAAATCAAACTTCTCAATCTCCCTCTCTAAGACACTTCTAACTTTCCTATTTCTTTAGGTTCTCTCGTTCTCCTGTTGACAATATAATAACTTTCCGGCTTTTAACATAAAAAAAAATGTCTTGGAACTCACATCACAACGGTTGCTAAGCGGCCTCAAAGAAGCTGGGGTTCTGTTCAGCTGCGAGACTTTTTTTTTTCTTTCCTCTTCACAGTTACCCAAGCTATACAGGTCTCATCGCTTGATGGAGTACTGCTCCGATATGATCTGGGGGGCTCAGGTTTCCCCCGGCTTTGGATAGGGTCGAGTCAAGGCCAAAAAGACTTATAACTGTCCTGTTTCTTTCTAGTTCACTTGAACCCTCTATCTTTTGCGGCGCGATGTTGGTGCTTTATCTTTTTTCTATAGGTACAAGTAGCGGCAAGTGCTCGAGAGAACTTTTCACTCGCGTGCACCACCTTTCAAGACGCCTCGTAGCAAGGGGGTGCTGTGTCGGAATGAGTTTTTGTGGTTGAATATCAGCAACTCCAGACTAGTTCGCTGCGGTGCTCCTTCTTTCTGCCACCTCTGTTTGTGGATTCTCTTCCATCTTTTGTGTTCCCTTTACTAATTTTATCTCTTACTTAAAGCCCGCGTCTGTGATGATCTGCGTAATTTGTGTTAGTTTGAATTTTTGTTTAGTTTTAAACAACCCCCTCTTGAATAGGGGCTTGCCGTGGCGGTGGTGATAACCGTAAAAAAAAATAAATATATATATATATATATATATATATATATATATATATATATATATATAATTATATATATTATATATATATATATATATATATATTATATTATATTTATTATATATATATTATATGTTGTATATATAATATATATTATAGTATTAATATATGATATATATATATATATATATACTTATATATATATTACTATATTATATATTATTATATAATATATATTATATATCACGTTTTTATTAAAAAATCCCAACACTTAATTGATTCCATAATGGGTTTTTTTTTCAATAAGCTTAAGAACGTGGATTTGTGAAAGCTAAAAATATGATACCATATCTTCAGCTTCTTTATGTAATTATTTATTTTTAGAACCAAGAAATGGGGTAAAAAAACACTGGATCATTAAGAACAAAATACAGCAGAAAGACAAATTTATTACTATTATACAGTATATATATATATATAACTGATATATATTATATATATATATAATTATTATTATATATATATTATATATATATATTTATTATATATAATATTAATATATATATATATATATAATATATATTATTATATTATATATTATATGATATTTATATATACATGGGCGTCGCAGCTTCAGCTAGGGGGGGGGGCAATTAAATTTTTATAGATCTTATATTATATATTATATATATATATTATATATATATAGTATATATTATAATATATATATATATATATATTATATAATATTATATTTATATATATATATATGGAATATAATGATTAAATATTGAAAAATGATTATTTTTAACAATAGATATAAATAATTATGAAAATGATTGGAGAAATTCACCAATATAAGCAGTTGCATTGATTATTATTAAAAAGTAATTTCTCTGGCTCACGCAATTTATCAAACTACGGTTTGATAAAATAATCATAATAGTCCAAACCAAGATTTTCTGTGTAGCACTCATCATAGCCGCAAGTTTAACCTGTCGTCTTCCATAGTAGTTCGCAGCCAAGTCTTTGATCCTTCGCAGAGTATCGAAAGAGTGTTCTACTGCCCTGGTGGTGCATTGGCTGGGCGAGTAGTATCCATCAAAGCCTTTTCGTCGACGGAAAGAAAGGTTCAGTCTCTTTTAAGACTTGGGAGACAACAAAGATCTTTTAGTTTCTTCACACTCAGTTTTCTTGTCTTAAATTTTGTACAAAGTCTAAGCTTTTTCTATGCTCTAAGTGGTAAAACTATTTAAAGGAAGCTGTATTTTCCTTTTAACGGTCATCGATGTTTTGAGTACATGTGGAAAGGAATGTAGATATGTCAAATGAGCATAAGCAGGTGTAATTTCAGTAGAAAACCGTATTCCAAGAAGAGGTTATAGAATTCTAGATTACGGAGTTAATTTAATATTTCTCCGAACTCGTGGGATTTGTTTGCGATAGTTGTTGCGGTGGCTGCTGCCTACAAAACTCCGTAGTATATTCAGATCAAGTCCTTGATAATACGATTTGTTAGCTTCTTTTAACACTTCATCGGTGATTTTTTTCTCATCTTTCCGATGGCTCTAACATTTTCACAATAAATTGAATGTGCTGGAGGTTTGACGATAATCCAGGTCTTGGTTGGAGAGCATTTACAACTGGCTCTAATCGCAGAGTACTCCTTACCAGTATCATAGCATGATGAATGACGACTTACATGCCGCTGAATGACACTGAAAAGCGCTTTGTCTTGTGACGGTATTTCTTTCAATGGAAAGGATTTAATGCTTGCATCATTCGTACAAAGTGCTCCTTGAACACTCTGATGCACTTGTGTCGTTCAGACCATCTGGTCTGGAATAGGCTTGGGATGTTTTGGCATTAATTTTCTTCTCAAGACCGTCTTTATGGTTTCCACAATATTGCGGATTTCTGGTATTGTGGTTCAAATTTACAACTAGATTTTGTTTGTGTGAAGAGCAAATGAAAGAACAAATGCTTTTTTATACTTTTTCCGCAATATCGCTTGGACACCTCCTTCTTTGGCATACATCGTAGAACAGCCATCGAACCCAAGCCCACGCATTTCTCGGATCCAGTCTTCGGTCGTGATAAAGACGTCAATGGCTTCGCAATGGTTTTTGCGTCAAGCGCTTTCAGTTTTCAGAGGCAATAATTCATGCTTTGACTTCATCGAACTCTTTGGTCGAAAATAGCGCACGCCTATGGATAATTGTTCTTTACAGTAATTCAGCGGTTTTTCATCTGTTAGTAAGCTAATCGCGCAGCTTCTTTTTCTTTTAACGTGCTTTCCTTTATAGTAGTACCACATAGAGAAAAGATCTCATTCTGAATCTGAATTAGGTATTTGGGCTATTTTTCTTCGCTTTCAAAATGGTGTTTCAATGATATGATCTCCGGCATCTATTCGTAGACGGCACAGAATCTTGCAACACTACTCATCATGATTGTTTACCCGAAGCGGTAATCGCGCGATACAGAAACATGTATCACATGAAAATTTACTGGGGATAATATTTTTTTATTTTATTCTTTGATTTGTTATAATGCTGGTTAATTTGGATGTCTACGGCACGTCTGAGGAATACTTTGCAGTTCAAAACAGTTTATGAAATGTGTAAGTAATGTCTTACAAACCGCATGAAATATTTATATTTAGTGAGAAGGTCTGTAACTTATTAAAGAGCCTAGGACCCCCTCTGACCGAACTTTAATTTAGTGGATAAAATAAAAACTTGCAAAATGCTCCTTTAGGCGCCTGGGAGTATGTCAAGCCAAGGTGAATAATGTCTCATACCATTCATAAATTGAATTCCGTCTTTAAGTGGGTGCATTTGCAAAAATTAAAAGGTTTTAGGTGAAATCCAACACTCTTTCAGTAACTTTCTTTTTCAGTCGAAATCATAGATGAATGTCCAAAGTATCTACCAATGTCATTTTCGTGAATGTCATCTACTGAAACGCTGCTAGCTCCGAAATCTGGACCCATATCTTGACTTGTCGAGGTGCTGGGCCTGGGTGTGGGTTCTTCATCATGCTAAATATGCGAAGTAGGAGGGATTTCCTCTTGTGTA
>JABUQX010095583.1:0-5000 GCA_015478945.1 Trachelipus rathkii
ATTTTTATATATAAGTTATATATATAATATATAATAGTTATATATATATTATAATATAGTATTTTAAAAAAACTTGTTATTTATTTATATTTATTTTGTTTAAATAATTGTTTTTTCGAAATTTTATTCCTTTTATTTATTAAAATGATTTTCAATTACACACCCTAAAACAGTAAATCGATAAATCAATAAATCAACACCCACTCCATCCCTTCCCACCCTCCACCAATCCACTTCTATTATCATTATCTTTGTTCAGTACACATCGAATATCATTGTGGATACAACCATAACGTAAAAATTAAGTCTTTATACACTGGATCAATGAGTATACGCTAACGTGACAATGAAGTCTCCCCTTAATAAAGCTAACATAGCCTCATCTGAACTAGGAATATAATGCATAACGACAAACCTAACACTCTTTAAACACGAATAAACTGATAACATTAACAAAAGTTCCAGCACTTAACAACAGTAAAGTAACTAACATAGCATAGAAAAAGTACCTGGCATACTTTGTCAAGGCATAATCTCTAACATAGCCAATGTTAATTTTTAATTAACAGGATAATATTTAACAAAAATTTATAACCTTGTCTAATTATCATACTGATCAACAAAAATACTCTCTAACCTAACAAAATTTTCACATTAAAAAGAGCTAACATAGCATCAAATGAACTAAGAAAATAATCCACCAAGCGAACAAATTCCTTAAAACAGAATAAACTGTTAACGTTAACAAAGTTTAACAGTTAACAAAGTAAAGTAACTAACATGACATACAAAAACGTAACTTATTCACACTTTCTCAAAGCATATCTCTACATAAAGAATGGGTTAATACGATTACACGATGTAAATAACAAAACTATTACATGGACATTATTATCTACCGAGCAACAATATACGCTAGACGTACTAAGTTTTCACATCGAATATAAAGCTAACATAGCATAACCCGAACTAAGGAATAATGGGACAACGAACCTAACACAAATTAACGCATGAATACTGTTTCTCAAAGTTCCACACTTAACATCAGTAAAGAACTAACATTAGCAATTGCAAAACGTAACCTATTATAACTTTTTAAAAGCATTTTTCTTCATATTAACGTTAATTTACATGACACAGTAAATTTACAAAATTATCAGATCAAATACAGACCAACGAAGATTATGCTACCGTTAACAATGTTATTTTCACATTAACATAGTAATATTTAACAAATATTTATTATAATCCTATTCGAATATTATATTCCCCAACAAATAATAACAAACATAACAAAGTTTTACCCAGACATAACATAAAAATAAGTTCTTTGAATAAGAAGATCGTAGGGAAAGGGTAATAGATTAACCGATCTAAAGCAGATAAACAGAAATCAGTAAATCAAACCACTGTCCCTTCCTCAACTCCAACCCCACCCTTCTGATCTTTGACTATTGATTCAGTCACTCGATTATCATTCGATAAATAACACAAAAAATAAGTTCTTTATACGAAGCACGAAATATATGCTAACTAGTAACATGTTCAATAATGCTAACGTGTCATAATCAGAAATAAGAGTATAATGTACAACGAATAAAACCTAGCACACCTTACGCGCGAATAAATTACTAACATTAACAAAGTTCCATACTTAACAAAGTAAAAACCTATCACATGGTACAAGCGTAACCCATTCAACTTTTTCAAGATATTCTCTAGCATATCAATTGTTACATTTTTACATTCAACATATTAATATTTAACAAAAATTTAGCATAAAACCCTGTCTAATTATCATATTGACAACGAATATAACGCTAACGTAACAGTTTTTTACATTAAACATAGTAAAATTTAACAAATGTTGAAACCATACCAAAATTTCATAATCCCAACGAATAATGCAAACATAACGTTTTATCCAAAACATAACATAAAATAAACGTTACCACAATAACATGAAACAAGTTTTTGAAAAATATCATAGTTAAAGTAATAGTTACTGATTTTAAACTGTAAATAAATAAATCAGAATTCAAACCATCCGTCCCTCTACTTCCCTCCCCACCCCTCCTCCATGATCTTTTGATCTATCGATTCAAGTCATATTCGAGTATCATTTTGGGATAAACATAACACAAAAATAAGTCTTTATACACTGACCAACGATGTACGCTAACGTAACAAAGTTTTCAGCATCAATAAAGCTAACATATCATAAACCTGAACTAAGAATAAAACGTTACAACGACAAACCTAACATACCTCACGCTCGAATAACAATCAAAATTAACAAAATTCCCGTACTTAACAGCAGTAAAGTAACTAACATTCCATACGAAACGTAACCTGTTCACACTTTTCAAACGTATCTGTAACATACCATTGTTATTTTTACCAATGTTAGTTATTTAATAAACATTTTCATAACTACTATATCACACATACCTACGAATATATGTTAGGTAACCAACAGTTTTCACATCAAGGAAAGCTAAAATATAATACACCTGAACTAGAATATGAATGTACAACGACAAAACTTCTCACCGTATGAATAATCTGCTAACTTTCACAAAATTCCAAACTTATCAAAGGTAAAGAGCTAACAAGACATACAAAACTCAATGGATCCCACCTTTATCCAACATAGCAGCACAGCAAGGCAGTATTATCTAACAACCCTTAACAAAGTGACAGTCTCATCCAAAGATACCAGCACTACTATGAACGACCACTACATTGATCATGTTGTCCGCATATCGAAATATTTTTCATGGTTGAACTATGAATAACAGAGACATTAGTCTAAATTCGACAAACCTAACATTACCCAACAAACTACCCTTATGCTCCGTTTTTAAAACACATCATGTCAGTTAACAACATAATATCTTACAAACTACTCACTTCTCGAGCAAACCAGTTTTAATTAATTTCACATTGTCAATAGTAATTATATTTAACAAAAAATTTTACAGAAATTAACTGTAAAGAAACTAAAAAAATACTTAAAAGTGGTGAAATTGTATAAATTTTTTAATGTTTATTAACAAGAAATAAAACTTAAAATTAGATAAAATAATTATTAAACAAAATAAAATAAAAAAAATAATTTTTTTATAAATATATATATATATTATAAATAATATATATTATATATATAATTATATATATAATATAATATATATATTATATTAAATATTATATATATATATATATATGTATATATAATTACATATTATATATTCTATATATATATATATATAATATTATATATTATATTATAATATATATATATTATATATATATAGATATATATATATATATATATATAATATATTATTATATATTAATATATAAATAATATATATCTATATTATATATATATATATATATATATATATATATTATATATTATATAATGATATAATACTATATACTTATATATTAAAAACATTAACTATTAAATCTAATATATTATATATTTATATGTACACAGAAGGTTAACATTATTAATATATATATATAATATATATATATAGATAATATATATATATATTATTATAATATATATATATATATATATATTATATATATATATAAATATATATACTAATATATATAAATAATATAGATATATAAAAATAGTTAAAGAAATCTAAAAATACATTTAACAAGATGTTGACATAATTTAATATTATACAGAAATAATTAGATAAAAATATACATTATATATATATATATATAACTATATATATATAATATATATATATATATTATATATATATATATTATATATATATATATATATATAATAAATATATAATTATAATATAAGATAGATAATAATATAAATATATCATGATAAATAAAAACATCTATTTACTAATTATTATGTTAAATAAACAAAATTATTTAAAAATAAACAAAATGCAAATAAAAAAGTTACCATCTAATGTCTCTATTAGTTTTATAACTGTCTTAAAATTTTATGCTAAAAAATACCGTAAATACAATTTTTAATTAGGTTATATAAAATAAAATTCACTATGTTAATATTAAATACAGTGATATTGTAGTTGTGATAGAACATGTGAGATTGATAAGTTTGGCAGTTGCGTATCTGACTGACATAATTTACAAGAATGTATCAAACAGCATTTATTCATTGATTAGTATGATAGATAGGTTATGTCATGATAAATTTTTGTTAGGGTTTCTTAAAAAATTACTATGCTAATGTTATAAACATAAAGACATTAGCAAAAAAATAAAATGTTTTTAATACATTTAATACAAATTTTGTATAACCCTGTGACAACAAGAAATCAAGTTAAAGGTTAAGTTTCCGAAAACGAACCAGACAAGAATCATAGGTATTGCGACAATGTTTCGAAAAGTAGGAGGAGTTTGAACAATTTCTCGACTGTATCTGATATATCTAGGAATAGGAACCACATTCAGGCTTCATTTCTGTTCTGTTCTGGATTGCATTGTTAATTACTTTACTGTTCTTAAGTATGAAACTTTTAATGTTAGCCGTTTATTCGAACGTAAAGTATGTTTTGGTTTTCTCATTGTGGCGTTAATTTTAGGTCAGTATATGATATGTAGTTTATTGATGGAAAACTTTGTTACGTCAGCATATATTCCTATGTGTGTGTATGTGTTTAGCGTTAGTTATGGTAACTATTTGTTAAATGTTACTATGAATGTAAAAAATGACAGTTATATGTTATGAGATTATGGTTTAAATAAAAGTTGAATAGAGATACGTTCGTATGGCAATGTTAGTTACGTTTTACTGTGTTAAGTATTGAAACTTTGTTAATGTAACTGTTTATTCATGTTTAAGATGTGTTGGGTTTGTGGGTGTACCATTATATCTAGTCAGGTTATTATGTTAGCTTATGGGGGATGTGAACTTTGTTACGTTAGCTATAATTCGTTGGTCAGTATGATAATTAGATTTGGCTATATAAAAATTGGTAGTT
>JABUQX010095583.1:10000-20000 GCA_015478945.1 Trachelipus rathkii
TATATAATTCATTTAAGCTAAACCTGAGTACACTCGAAGTAGAATAAAAAATGTGTGCGTAAATTTCATGTTTTATAATTTTTCAAGTTTGCGCATATATTATATAGTTTGCCTCGTAAGCTTAAAAAGTCCAGCTTTAATTTTCAATCCTCGCATTTTTTCAAGGTCATTCTGATCACGTGATCTTGCTTCTTTCATGACATTAGTTTTACGACGCATGCGCACTGCATTTGTCTTTGTAAATAAATAATTAGTTAAGTTTTTTATATTCAAGCTTTCAATTATTATTATTGCTAATTATATATAATAATAATTTAATATAATTGCTCAGTAATTATTGATATAGGATTAATTGGTAATTTTCGTATTTTATAATTTTGTAAATATATATCAATTATGTCTGATGAGGCAGTTGCTCAATGCAAAGACTTGGTTGCCAGAATCGTCAGAGAACGAGCTGGCAAAAAAGCACGTATCACTATAATTATTAAAAAATTAACCGCGTTCAAAGATGAAAATAAATTAACTAACACTCTATTTCTTAAACAAAAAGAAACTATTAACTCTTTGTTAGATGCTATAAAGGTAACAGATAATAAAATCTTAAAATTATTCGATGAATATGATATCGAAAACCTTGACAATAGTTATTTTCAAAACGAAGTTGAAGGGCAGGTTGGCTACTATTTCGATATCGAAGCGTCCCTTGACCCATTTGAAATTTTCAATCCAAATGGGGCTAACGATATTAGCAGTTTTCACGATTCCACTCACATGTTTATTGACGCTTTGAATAAGTGTAATTTCAATGAACCTAAGCCTATTTCTTTAAAGTGTATGACTTTCGAGGGTAGCGCTGATGATAGATTGCAGTTTTCACAATTTTTTAATCAGTTTCAAAATGTAATAGGCCTTAAAACGTATAGTGATGCTAATAAGTTAGCCTACCTTAATTCATATTTGAAAGGTTATGCGTCGAAATTGATAGGCCATCTGCAGTATGTAGATAACAACTATCAAATAGCATTGGATATACTACAAAAGGAGTTTCTAGATATAGATAGTGTTGTTAATGATATTTTTGACAAAATATTAAATGGTAATTTGGATGTTGGTTATGATGTAGAATTTGTAAATACGAAGATGTTCATTAATGAGGTAAGGACTTACATCCATGAGCTTAAAAATCATGGTTATGACTTTCTGGTTCAAAATTCTGCAGGAAATAAGTTAATGAGTTATATCATGTTTAAAAACTTGCCCATTGCATTTAAAAGGGAACTTATTTATAAAATTGATAATAATTATCCTTCATTAACTGACATATTTGATAACTATAATGAAGTCATTAAAACTTTATGCTTAACATCAAAAAAGCATAAAAATGCATCGTCTGTCAAGCCCAAAATGAAGGACAGACAAAGGACAGATTACCTTAAGGTAGATGATGGTTGTCCTAAAAAGGATAAACATAGGACAGACTCTAAAAATGAAGGAAGCTTGCAGAATTTTTTCACCGGTCATAATAGTGATACTGTAAATAAAACTAGGATTAAGAATAAGAGTGATAATAATAATAATAATAATAATAATAATAATAATAATAATAATAATATAAGTCATGTTGATGGTGATACCAAATCAAATAACATTTCCTCTGTAAATAATTACAATCTTAGCTTATGTAAGTTTTGCCAAGTGAAGGGACATAGTATGTTGAGATGTGGTAAATACATAACTTATGCAGACAGAATTAATAGGGTTAAGGAATTAAACCTTTGTATATATTGTTCGGGTTTAGGACATAAACCTAATAACTGCCTGGGTGCCAAAAATAATTTGAAATATCCTTGTTATTTTTGCAATGAACATTCTCACATTGCAGCATTGTGTCCTAGGTCTAAGCCTGCACAGAGTTCTACCATCAATAATTTGTGCCTAAATTATCATCAGAGATCGGATCAAATATATTTATTGCCTACTATGACAATAAATATAGTAAAAGGAAATAAAATAAAGGCAATAACTTGCATATTGGATACTGGTAGTATGAGGTCGTATATCTCTGGTAAACTTGCAAAAGAAATGTATGAAGATTGCCATGAGCTAAATACAATACAATATGACATTCATACTTTCATTGGATCTCAACAGAGATCTTTACAGCAAATAAATTTAGCATTAAAAATAGAACAGCAGAACGCCATTAGCATGCCTATGTTAATTGATAATAATTTAAATTTAGATTATTCTGTAAAAGGTGTAAATATAGCTGTACAGAATTTAAAAAGTTTGGGGTATTCATTTGCGGATCATAACTTAAATAAAAATGAGTTAGCCTCAGATCATACTTTTGAAATTCAATGTTTGTTGGGAATTGATGTGATTCAATACTTCCCTTCACTCAAACTAATAAACTGCATGAACGGTAATTGTTTCATGGTTAACAATAAATTGATTTTAATGGGAAATGTTGAAAATTTTTTATATTATAGTCAACTCTCTCAAATGTATAAACCATATCGTTTTGATGATAATGATGACAGTGTAAATGATTTTTCAAATCTTAATGACACTAAGGTGTCCAACATTTTCAGTGAAACTATGATAAACACAATAATAAACCCTATCAAATCTTACTATGATCCTTATGAACAAATTTTGACTGATTCAGATGTTGAACATGGAGTTCAAAATATGTTCTCTTTAGAATCGATAGGCATACCTTCAAATGACAAACACATAACGTCCTATGATCAAGACATGGTAAAACAATTTGTTGATAACATCATATTTAAAGATGGTAAATACCATGTGTCTCTTCCTTGGCATCAGGATAAAATTACTCAAGTACCATCCAACTACCATATTTCTTTAAGGGTAATGGATAGGGTCATTCAATCACTCAAAGCAAAAAACTTACTTAATGAATACAATGCTGTTTTTCAACAACAACTTCAAGATAACATCCTTGAAAAGATAGAAGTCAATCCTAATCAAATTCATGACTACATATTTATTCCTCATCGTGCGGTTGTCAAAACAGACATACAAGTCACAACAAAAGTCAGACCCGTTCTCAATTGTAGCTTCAAACTTAACAAACTTTCTCCCTCTTTGAATGAGGCTGCATATGAAGGAATTGATCTGATGGCCTCACTATTAAAACTTCTTTTTTCTTTTCGCACAAATGACTACATTCTGTTAGCAGATATAAAACAGGCGTACCTCATGATCAGATTAAAGGAGGAAATAGATAAAAACAGATTTTGTCTTTTATGGAGAGAAGGAAATCAACTTGTGGTTTACAGATACAATACCATCGTATTTGGGTACACATCATCTGCGTACATCCTCCATCAAGTACTTAGATACCATTTATCCCAATTTCCTGAAGACAAATGTACTGAAGCACTTACATCTAAGCTGTATGTTGATAATTTGGTAATGAGCTGCAACTCTTTAGAAGAATTACAGTACCTTTACAGTTGTAGTTATGATAGACTTTTTCAAGGAGGATTTGTCTTGCGTTCATTTAATACGAACAACAAAAACATGCAACAAATCATGAAAAAAGATAATAAATATGTCACTCATGATTCTGCTTTATGAAAAGGTGTTAGGTTATAGGTATAATACTTCCACTGACACCATAAACATAAATCAAATAAACCTCAATCAATTTTCTAATACCAAAAGAAAGATCTTATCAGAAATTTCTAAAATTTTTGATCCATTAGGATTTGCATTGCCTATTGCCATAAGAGGTAAAATCTTAATGAAAACCATATGGCAAGATAAACATGATTGGGATACTATACTCCCAAATAACATTTTTGATGAATGGATAAAATTATATAATGATCTGATTTCTATTCATACTATTTCTTTTCAACGTCAAGCTCTAAATGAGACACAATCTTATGCCTTGCACATATTTTGTGACAGTTCACAGCAGGCATATGGCTTTGTTGTGTATGCATGTAATAATAACACATCTGAGACTCACTTTTTATTTGCCAAATCTAAAGTCTCTCCCCTTAATGACCAACAGAACTACAGTATACCAACATTAGAGTTTTTGGGTGTGATTTTGTCCCTTAAATGCTTGTCTTCTCTATTAGAGGCGTACAGTAATATTCACTTCACTTTTGTGAATATTATAGTAGATTCTCAAGTAATTCTGAATTGGATGTTGACAGGTATAACCAAATTAAAATCTAAATACACTAAAAATCGTATTACTGATTTTAAACAACTTCTTCAAGGTTTAAAAGATAAATTTAAACTATCATTCTTTTTTAAGTATATTAATACTTCAGAAAACCCTGCTGACCTTATAACCAGGGGTATTACATTTAAGAAATACAAAGAACAGCTTCAATTTTGGTTGAGTGCTCCTCCATGGTTGTGCAATGATTTGAGAAAATGGCCTGAATATCCACTACTTTCCATCTCTTCAGAATTAAAAAATTCTATGTTTGTTAACATTGGTGTGATTAATGTGCAACATGCCATTATAGACATAGAAAAATATTCAAATTTCGTCAAGCTTATGAAGGTAACTTCATACTTATTCAAACCTTTCTGCATTAAATCAAAAGCAGACCCTTATCAAAGGTCATTACAGTATTGGGTTAGACAAGTGCAAGCTAATAATTTTGCAGCTGAAATAACTTTCTTGCTGGATGACAACAGGAATATACAGCAGATTCCTAATTTAATCAACAACTTAAACTTGTTCATAGATGACAATGGCATTCTAAGAAGTAAAGGTAGATTATCAAAATGCCTTATCTTTGACTACAATGTGAACAATCCCATATTGTTGTCAAAGCATCATCACTTCACAACACTTTTAATTAGCCATTGCCATCACAAAGTACAACATTTGGGAATGGGATCCACACTTAACTTTCTCCGCAATCAAGGTTTTTGGATTCCAGGAGCAAGGACAGCAGTCAGGAATGTTATTCATAAATGTAAAACCTGCACTAAAATGAACATCTTTGCTTTCAAATACCCCAAATATACTGATATACCTAAAAACCATATGAATCTGGTAATCCCCTTCAAACATGTTGGAGTTGATTACACAGGACATATTTTTGTGCACAATAAAAAAGCAAACACCTCAGAAAAAATGTTCATACTTGTATTCACTTGTCTGAATATACGAGCAATACACCTTGAGCTGCTTCCAGATATGACGGTTCAGAATTTCCTACTAGCATTCCAGCGTTTCTGCAACCGCTATAACATCCCTGAATATCTATATTCAGATAATGCCAGAACATTTGTAAAAGGTGGTGAAATTTTGTCAAATGCATTATCTTCAGATGAATTCACTGAAGAATTGTCCAAAAATCATATCAAACATATCAAAGTCCCTTTGTACTCAGCTTGGATTGCGAGCCTATGGGAAAGATTGATTAGAACTTTAAAATACTGCATGTATAAAGTAATTGGTCGCTCCAAGCTTACATACTTTGAACTCTTGACCACACTTTCATTCATAGCAAACGCCATCAATTGCAGACCTTTGTCTTACCGTTCAGGTGTTGATATTCTTGAAGTAATCACTCCAAATTCTTTCCTCAAAATGCACAACACATCATCTTTGATTTTGAGGGATGAAAACGCAGATGTATGGGTCAGTGAAGATAACAAAGACAAGTTGGAAGTCACCCTGGAGAATCAAGAGCGTATGTTTTATGAGTTTAAGCAACTTTGGTACGACACCTACCTTCTTAGCCTGCGTGAGCAGAGTAGAGATTTATACCAAGTTGCTTGGGACAATAAAATTAAAGTGGGTGATGTGGTCCTGATTAGATCTCCCATCAAATCTAGGCCATTTTGGTTACTAGGCCGGGTTTTGGAAGTAATATTAGGACATGACAACAAAATAAGATCAGTGAGACTAAAGCAAGGAAATGGCATTGTAGCTCACCACTCTATTAACAATCTATTTCCGCTGGAACTTTCACTCACCCATGACCGTCAAGCTCCTCCTAGCCTTGACACAAACTCACACAATCAAGACGAACCTGAAAATGACTCTAACTCAATCTCAGATCAACCTGCAACTAACCCTAGTGTTAGACCTAAGCGAGCTGCAGCTTTGAAATTAGATAAGTTTATCAAGGCCAATCTCGCTGATTTGTGATTGACAAATACCCAAACAAATACTCCTACCATTCATCGCAATTATGTATTGTATATTATTATATATATACATTGTGATGAATGTTTTTTTTTTTTTCTCTTTTCGGTGAATTTGCAATTTTTTTTCTTTGGTAAAATTAAACACTTTTCTGTAAATCTGTCAGATTGTATTTATGCTAAATACAATCTTGCTGGGGAGGTTAATAAAATTATATTTTCCGACTCATCATTTTATATAAAACATTTATAATAATTAGTGAATCCATTCGTATCATCGTTAAAAATGTTTTGTAGTAATACTACACGTCATAAATATCATTCATTCAAACGCAAACCAACTAAGCTGTCCGCGCATGTTTCCAATTTTCGACGGTCAGTTTTTTACTTTTTCGTAATTCTTGAAAGTGATGGACGTGTAAATTTGTGAATCCTGATTAATTTATATTTGTCAAAGTTTGTTACAATAATAAGTCCATTTTTATTATATGGCAAATTAATCATCGTTTAAAGTGGTGATTTTCTTTAAATTAATTAAGTCAAAGTGAATCTTAAATTGTAAATATTTTACTTAAATTTAAATTAAAACTAATGTTTAATATATGAAAGATTATATATTGCGAATCAGGCTCCACCGCTTGAAAGTTTGGATTTATAATTATAAGTTTAATCGTGGGCAAACAATACTTCAGAATTTATTGGTAAGATCTTCATTTTATCATCTTAGTCTAAAATTCAGATTGAAACTGAGGTCTACCGAACATTTCGCATCTACGAATGTGAGGTATATTCAGGTAGCTGATATAATTAGGTTTAATTTTGTGTTGGCCAGTACAATTTTAATCATTATATTAGAGACCACATGGGTATATTATCACATATATTTAAAGATCTTCGTGTGCATAATAAGGTGTGTATTCAAATTAAAGGTTTAGTATTTATTCATTTATTTATTTATTTAAAGTTTTTTACATTTAAGGGCGCATCTCTTGATTTCGCAATAGCTTCTACCCAGTGTATGCGTTAGATATATTACCTTTGGGTGGTATAAATTTCGCATATGTTGGTCAAAATCATGTAAAGGTTGTTTGGTCTGGTGACAGAACAAACAAGATTTGCATGATACAAACCCATGTTAAGAATTTGGATGTCCAACATCAAAATTTTTAATATATTTCAAGCGATAAGTGTGCGCTTATTATCGTGCGTATATTTCTATTTCAAACTTACGTATACGCTTATTCCACGTATACGCCTATTTATATGTGCGCTTATTTGGGTGCATATTTCATTTCGCTTATAATTATTATTTCGTATGCGCAGATTCAATATTTATATGCGTTTATTATTGCGTGTGTATTTATATAATTCATTTATTATATATATATAAGATATATATATATATGTATATATATATATATATATATATATATATATATTATATATATATATTATATATTATATATAATATATTATATATAATAATATATATATAAATATATATATATATATATATATATATTAAATTATATAATATATATATAATTTCCGTGTAATATTGTGAAGTGTTTAGAAATATTATCTATAGTTGTTTGAACATGTTCCATGCTGAAATGTTCAAAGATTTTGCTGGGACTGTAGCGATGTTGAAATGACCTGTCCGACAATCTATTCGTCGTGTAACCAATATATGTCGAAGTACAGTCTGACTCAGGGCAGTTAAATTGTACAGCAACGTGGATGGTTGTCCGGTCAAAGCATCTAATTGTGGCTAAAAGGAAGATGGCACGCCTTGTTTGGACTTATGGTATAGTCCGGGACTTTAATTTTTGAGGTGTCTTTGGTTTTGAGGTGAGAGTTCAAAATATTACGAAGGTACTTCTCTTCTTTATTGAAATCTATAGCATTGGAAGTTTTGAAGAAGAAATTTATTTAATTTTTCTGATTATTTTCCTTTCTTTATTATATAATTTCGTAATGGGTTTAGTAATTAAATTTTCAACAGAATATTGTGGATGATTACAGTAAATTTTATTTAATCCGGCAAATTTGTTTCTATCAAAAGTTTCCAAGTTGACATAAGGTTGTAATGCTCTTAAACTACAAGTTTTTACATAGATTCTTTGTAAAACGTCGGTGAATAGGTTACATAAGTTCATAATACAGACGCATTTACAGAGGGTGGGGTTTTGGACATGTATGCCTGTAGATCATCGAGCCGTCAAATTAACACTGATTTTGATGTCTAAAAAACCAGATAGCAAAATTAGCCTAAGTTTCGTATGAGTACAAACTTACTAAGCATGACTAAACTCTTGAATGTCCTATTGATGAACTGTCTAATGATCTATGTTCCTAAAAGATAAGAGAGGCGTCCCGTTCCGACATACCTATGTAAAAATACGGGGTTAAAGTTGTTTGTTTCACCTATGTATTTTTGTTTTTCCAGATTGGGCATATAGAAGTCAGCAAATGTAGGTCCAAGTGGTGAGCCCATCGACCCTCCATCAGTGGTGTATATATATGTTTTCTTTAAATTTAAATGGTGTTTGGGTACAACAAATTAATAAAAGGTTCCTTTTTCCTCATTATGTTGTTCTGATATTCAGGTGGGTAGGTTATTTGAGTGATCACTTCGTTAATTATTATGTCAATCGTTTCAAAGGAAACCGTTCATTTGTGAACGAAAGACTCTACATTCGAAGCTGAGGCGAAGTATATTAGAGTCTTCAAAGTTTAAGTTTGATAATTTTGCATAAGTTTCAATTATTTGATTTAACTATTGAAGGAGCTATTAAGATATGTGTCGGATAACTTTAGTTTACAGAGCCATAACAACCTATTCACTGGAAACTTTTGAATGTAGAATTTCCGCGTTAAATAAAATTTAATTAACTGATCATCCACAATATTCTGTTGAAAATTGTATTATTAAACATTACGAAATTATAATAATAAAAAAGTAAAAATAATCAGAAAATTCGATAAATTTCTTCCTCAAACTTCTAATGCTATAGACTTCAATAAAGAAGAGAAGTGCCTTCGTTATATATTTTTGAACTCTCAAACCTCAAAACTAAAGACACCTCAAAAATTAAAGTCGGACTATACCATAAGTCAAAACAACTGTCATCTTCCTTTTAGCACAAGAGATGCTTGACCGACAACCACAGACACGTTGTGTAGCAATTTTAACTGCCAGCTGAGTCAGATCTGTACGTGCGACATATGATTGGTGTACACGACGAATAGATTGTCGGACAGGACATGATCAACATCGCTACAGTCCAGCAAAACCATTTGAACATTTCAACAACGGCACACATGGTCAACACTATTGATATATTCTAAAAACACTTCACAATATTACACGCATCATGTGAAGTCCAGAAACTTAAAATTACGGAGGCCTTCTACATCAAAACACGCAGACCAGACATTAACCATAAAATTTAAATGTGATATATCTGTCAGACTAAAATATATTTATTTAATTATTATATCTCAATTGTAAAGACTCCAATTCTCATACAAGAAAAATGCCTCTGAAGATCGTCTCTAGTTAGAGACGAACGCTTTCGGAAATTTAATGGAAATATACTCTTTCTTCTTCTCCTGTAAACTATTTTCAAACGATTATTTTAAGAAGAAATTAAATTAGGTACTGAAATAAATATTTAGAACTTTGGAAATAAAATCAAAAACTTTTATAAAATCAAAGGCTGATGTTGAATTCGTAAATACATAATAAATAATAATAATAATAATAATAATAATAATAATAATAATAATAATAATAATAATAATAATAATAATAATAATAATAATAATAATAATA
>JABUQX010095584.1:0-2500 GCA_015478945.1 Trachelipus rathkii
AATAGACCTATTATACACTAACTAAAATATAATATTATAATATATATAATACTATATATAATATATAATTATAAGTATATATTTATCTATTATATAATATATTAAATAGCCTATATATAATATATATATATATATTAAATAGCCTATTTATATATATATATATACTTATTAATATAATATAATATAATTAATTAATAATATATTAATATAATATATATATATATATATATATATATATATATAATATTATATAAATAATTCTATAATATATATAATTATTATGTCAACGTATATATAGATTCTCTATGGTTAGATCACATAGCATGATATGTTCAACCTACCTATAGATCTCAATAAATCGAAATTTTGACTCAGATACGTCACTAAAGATCCCAATATTTTGACAGTAAATTATTTTAAATTATTAGGTTATCTATTATTTGATCTTATATTTTCTTATATTATAATTTTTTTTTTTGGAGAGGATAGGGAATAACTTTTATCATCAATATTTAATGATATAAATTTTTGCTCCGGATTATCACAAAATATATGATCTTTTTTCTGACTTTATTAGTGTAGCTATGTAGTTATTATTATATTCTATTGATTGTTAGGCCTTAGATCTGGAAACTTGGCTGCTATATTAATATTTACATTAATAAATTAATAAATATATTAATAATATATTAATATATTAATATAATATATATATATATATATATATATTATATTAATATATATATAGAATATATAGTATAGTATAATATGTATCTGATTAATAAAATACCTTAACTATATAAACAAGATAGAAATGAGTTATTATATTATAGCCCTCAAATAATCTATCATGATACAATAGCTTCAAATACGAATTCAATTATGATCACTAAAATGTACACAGTATTATCCTCAAGATCATTAATATATTATTACACTAGAGTAAATATTATATTAATATATTAATATTATATCAATATATATACTATATATATATATATATATATATTATAAATATATATTAATTATATGATATATAATTAATATAATATACTATATATTATATATTAATAATTTATATTAATCTAATAATTTTTAATAATATTATATTAGTCAACTTTCTATATAATATTAATATATATAATTATATATATATATCATATTAATAAGTTTACTTAATATTATATTAATATATATTATATATAGTAATATAATAAGTATATAATAAATAAAATAATATATATATATTTAGCTATTTATAGTATTATAGGTATATGTCTATATATAGTTACGATATAAAACTTAACGTTAATATAGTGGTATATATTTATATAATCTTGTGCCCGCCCGGTACACTCCGTTACTGTATTTTGGTTACTTGGTTTGGGTTCCTGGGTATTATGTGGAGTCTAATCCCGTTAGTCCCGGTGTGTTATTATATATATATATACTATAGTTAATATATATATAATATATATATATAGGTATTAAAATATATAGCTCGGTGTGCCCTCGTCGGTGCTTTTGTATGTATATATTATCCTCAAACAATCTGGCTTGATAGGACTCTGTCGTGTAACATGCAAACAGGTCTCAGCTAGACTAATTCCAATCATTTCTATACTTATTATATGTATATTAATATTATTGATATTATTATTATTCTATTATTATTTAATATTATCTATATATTAGTTTTATTTATTATTATATTCATTTATTACTTATATTATTATTATGATTATTATTATTATTATTTTATTATCTTATATTATTAATATTATATTATTATATTATTATTATATTATTATTATTATATTATTATTATTATTTATTATTATTATTATTATTATTATTATTATTTTATTATATTATTATTATTATTTAGTATTATTAATTTATTATTCATTATCTTTAATTATTATTATTATTATATAATTATTATTATTATTGATTAATTATTATTATATTATTATTATTATTATTATTTTATTATTATATTATATTATCTATTATTATTATCTATTAATTATTATACTCATCACCTTTCTCCTAATAACTGCAGGGTCGGTGGTCAGTTACAGATCGAACATGCTGTTGGCTTATTTGCACCTGTTCCGGTTGTTCAGGGTTAATTCCAACCCTTGACGGAACTTTCCCATGAACTATTTATTCTTCTCCAAGTGATCTTGTCTCGCGTTTATTTTCTTCATCCATACTAATCCCCTTTATGCTATTAATAGCTCCTTTATCCATCAACCCAACCTCCATTTGGGTTTCCCCTTCTCCTATTGCCCTACCACTTTCAGACTTAAAATCTTCTTAGTCAAGTCTATATCATTCAATTCTTAAGCACGTGATCATACCATTCTTACGTCCCCCTTTGATTTGCTTCTTCTACCATCAGAGTATTTCTCTGCTACGTCTATATATATCTATCCTCTGTGGTAGCTATTTTCTGATATGTCTGAGGCTATCTCTCACAGAGAGTATCGTCGCT
>JABUQX010095584.1:10000-12500 GCA_015478945.1 Trachelipus rathkii
CAATAAATCCCCTCCCATATATATATATATTATATAATATATATATTATATATATTTATAATATATATATATATATATATATAAATATATATAATTATATTTATATATATATATATATATATATAGCTAGTATATTTAAATATATATATTATATATAATATAATATATATAAGTATATTATATATATAGTATATCAATATAATATATATATATCTATATTTAAATATATATAGTATAATATAGTATATATTAGTGTATATAATTATATATATAGAGTATATATAATATTATATATATATATATATACCCCTAGGACTCTTATCATTATATATATACTTTATTGAATATTGTGGGTGTTCTACGTAGTGATACAGTACCTAGTACAATTTTATCTATAGTATTATTTAGTATTATGTTATCGCCGCTAATAATTCATTATATATGAATATATATATATATGTATACCTAGTGATTATATATATATATATATATATATATATATATATATATATATATATATATATAATATATAATATATATATATAATATATATATATATATAAATATATATATTTATATATAATAGCCAATAACTTTAAATATTATAAATATATGCCATAACTTTTAAATATTCATAAGATTCGGATGAAATCTTTGATGAATGTATAATTGGAGAGATAAAAAAAATTTATTTACAATAATATTTGACATACTCAACTCTTTTTCAACATTTTAAGGGAAAAAAATCAAAAAATCACAAATTTTCCCGTGAAGTGCTGCAAAATTGACAGGAATGCAAAAATTTCTTTTAAACTGGTGAACCTTCCTCAATTATACAAACTCTGAAAATTTTATGAAGATTGTATTGCTTGAAAAATATTTATCGCCATTTTTCACTATTCAAATATAAATTAAAATTTAGGTACTTGATTGGCATGAAACCTCTTTTTTGAACACAGCATACAAAAAAATTCTTGTCTGGGTTTTGAGGTCATTTCGACAAAGTGTGTGCGCCCACTTATTCAAAATGGGCAGCACTGAATATTCTTCAAACAGTTGGGTATAGATCAAAAATTATCTTAATAAATGTTATTTATTTCGTTGAGTTATATCTACCCTCAAAATTTCATAAAAACTGGATGAATAATAAAAGAGCTTATGTTGAAATTGGATTGTCGAGAAAAAAACATGGAAAATTTCCTATTTAAAGATTTTTATAATTTGTTCCTTCATTTTTAAAAATTTCATAAAATTTAAACGGTATTGATGAGTTTTATCAAATTTTGTCAGTGTATCACGTATTGGGCCTAAAAGATATTTACTTAATTTCACTTAAATTGATATATTATTAAATTGGTGGGTAAACACAGTGATATAATCTTCAGAGACTTTGAAAGTTATATTTCTCTATTTTTACCTGTATTCAGCCTTCAAAATAAATATTTAAACAAGATATTTTTAATTATAAATGGTTATTGTTATTTTTCAGATAGTTTTTCCTGTATTTTAACAACAAAAAATATTAGAATGTCATAAAAAATTAAACATTTTATTAAGGTTTTCTTCAATACCCCTTTCCCATAGCAAAATAACATAAAGGACTACAAATCGGGTTTAAGAAATTAATGCTATAAAAATTGTCTCTTGGAAGGTGGCTTAATTAAATGCAGATTTTAAGTGAAATACCAAAGCATCGATATCAAAATAGTTAAATACTAAATTCCATGGATACATTCTAAATCAATGAGAGAGTACAAAGACAAATGAAAACCCTGACCAGTTTTAATAGTAACGAAAAGCTATCAGTTAAAAGCAAACTACGTCTTTCTGTGATAAACAATATCTTTGAATTCTAAAATGGATATTAGGAGAGAATTATATTTTCATATAAACCGCTCAGAGGAAGTATATGTTAGGTAGCAGAGTACACTCTAGTTTATAGGCAGAATGAATTGAAAGGTACTAAAATTGATCATTATTAAAATAAATAAGTGATGCAATGTTGAGATAAAAGCGGTTACTTTGGGAAGCACCTCAATTGGCAGGAAAATTAAGATGCTCTCCCTATCATGATGATTTTGATTACTAAACAAGGTTTTAAAATATAAAGAGAGGAAAAGGGTAGTGAAAACGCAAAAGAAAAATGCTTAAAGAACATAGGCATTATACATACCAGCAAAGTCCTTGAGATATTAAAAGCCCATCACTAAGAAGCTTTCATAATCCAGATGCACAAAACTGTATATATTAATATGGAATGAAGACTTAGATTTAATTACTAAGATTGATAGTCATATCAGATAGAAGTAATTATTCGAACGCGTACCATTTTTTACCTTCCCTCGCCTTAAGTAGATTTAGAATCAGAGCTATGAGGTAATAGGATTCAAAAAGGCTACCATTTGTAATGGTGTAACAAAATTCTCAAAACTGAGAAAATATGGTTGTGGTAACGTTTAGATCAATTGCTGAAAATGAACAAATGACAGTTTCAAAAATA
>JABUQX010095584.1:22500-25657 GCA_015478945.1 Trachelipus rathkii
ATTATTATTATTATTATTATTATTATTATTATTATTATTATTATTATTATTATTATTATTATTATTATTATTATTATTATTATTATTATTATTGTTGACAATTTCAATTTCAAAATAAACGAAGTGGAATTTCATAGGATTTCAAATGCTAAAATACTGGAAATAATAATTAATCGATGATAAACTGACATATAAAGAATATATGAACAACCTAGTTAGCAAACTGGCTAGATACATGCATGTGATAATAAAATTAAAAAATATTGTACCTCTTTCCATTCCTAAAAAAGATGTAGTATCCATTGATACACTTCCATTTATTATACTGTCTTCCCTTACGGAACCACAAGTAACTTAGTAATCCATCCCGTAATTGCAATACAAACGCGCTTTGTTCGCCTGAATAGAACTACAAGATACTTTTAGTCATACAGAGACATTGTTCAAAAATCTAAAGACATTGCAGTTTAAAGACTTACTCAATATATCACTACTAAAAGAAATACATAAAATTATCCATAACAATGCTTGCGATTTCTTGCAAGCAAATTTTGGCTCATATCAAGCAAGGTGCAAGGCAAATTTATATAATTTACGGAATAATATTTACATAAATGCTCCCTTATGTATACTAAAGAAAAGCCACACAATGCGTCAGCTACAAAGCAGTTAAGCTTTACAACTCCATGCCACAAGACATTAAAATCGAAAATTCTTTTAAGTCTTTTGCTAAATCAATAAATATTAATAAATAACAAACAGCGATTATACCCTTGTAAAATCTAGCCATTTTATTAACATCAAGCAGGCTGCCATCAGAGCACAGGCTATTATAAGAAGTTATGATTATGATAATGATTGTAACTATCTTCAACCTTTTCATTGCAATAATTACTAAGCTAAACATCCGTTACTAAATAATAATTTTTATTTTCTCTAATTGTTATAATAATTATATTTTATTATTAATCGATTTATTATTATTATTATTATTATTATTATTATTATTATTATTATTATTATTATTATTATTATTATTATTATTATTATTATTATTATTATTATTATTATTATTATTATTATTATTATTATTATTATTATTATTATTATTGTTATTGTTATTGTTATTGTTATTGTTATTGTTATTATTATTATTATTATTATTATTATTATTATTATTATTATTATTATTATTATTATTATTATTATTATTATTATTATTATTATTATTATTATTATTATTATTATTATTATTATTATTATTATTATTATTATTATTATTATTATTATTATTATTAATATTTTTATCATTATTATTATTATTGTTATTATAATTATTATTATTATTATTATTATTCTTATTATTATTATTATTATTATTATTATTATTATTATTATTATTATTATTATTATTATTATTATTATTATTATTATTATTATTATTATTATTATTATTATTATTTTAAGAAAATTTAATCATCGTCAATTTTAACGTATTTTTTACAAGTTCTTTCTATTCTTCTAAATCTTTATTTTCAGAAGAAAATTTCTTAAGGACTATTTTAGAATAAAAAGATGTCAAAGCCTTTAATATTTATACCAATATTTTGCCTGTATACTTCAAGCATGATCACGGTTAACTAACTATTATTTATAATGCAGCTTACAAAAATAAATTTCTAAATAAAAATCCAAAATTAATTTTCTATTAATAAATTCAAAGAATACTTTAGCAAAATGTAAAATGCATATATTATTTTGCAAATACAGCTATTATCATTGATACCAGGTGTACCTGCAAAACTTAAATATTCAAAACATTCAAGCATTCATTGATTTCATTAAGTTTTACATTGATGACCTGGCTTAATATTTTTAATAAAAATAGATTCTGCTATACGAAGATAGTTGATATAACCAACTTGAAATAAAATTTTAAAACAACTAGCAATTTCAACTGTAGGAGGGATTTGTGTTCCGTCGTGTAATGTTACTATATACTGGGTTTATACATAAATTGGAATAATTCGGGCTCTTAAAGTGTTAGTTGTGAATCCCACATAAGAGGAATTTCATCCTACTTCTCTTTTGCAATTAATAACATAACTTCTGCAATCCTCCGAACAAAGACCACGGGTAATAAAATATGAGGACACTCGTCTCGGTGTGTAGTAGCTTCTAACATTTACACTTTTTTCTGACTCATGTTTCTTCACAATTATGTTTAATTTTCGTGCCTTCTCTAGAAAAGTTTGTCAAATTTAAAGACTTAAAATAAAAAGTTATCTTGCTTCCATGTCAAATGAATTTTTTATATGAAGTTAAAATGTTGTTTATAATTCCTTTATTAACCTTTTATATTTTAATTTGAGGGTAGCCATTATTAATTAAGTTTTTTTTTATTCTTATCACCCTTTGTTAAATAGTTCCCAATGTTGGTTATTTTATAAGCTATGAATTAGGTTTTAATAATTGATAGTCTATATCTTTCGGGTATATTAGAATCATAATTTGTATAAATTCTGTAATTTTTAACATTTATTTCTCTTTCAACTCTACTATTTTTTAAAACAAAGTAAGACATCTAGGAAATGCCAGTTTTTTTATCTTTATCATCTTTTTATTAGTGAAGTTTGGCAAGGATTGTTGTTTAAGTCTTTCTATAAAATTGTTTAAGTGATTTGAATGTTCAAATATGACAAAAGTGTTATAGACGTATCTTAATATGTCTTCGGATTAAATGTGTTATTTTCATTAACAATTTTTTTAACATGAGACATTTAGAAATCGTCGAACGTTAGCCCGAGATACCATCGAAACACATCATTTTGTAGAAAGGTTTGCTTATAAAATTCAAAGGTTTCTGCAGTTCAGATAGTTAAGAGGTTTTAAAATAGTTTTTCCTATATTAGGTGTGGTTTCATCTCTGTTTTCATAAACTTATTTAAGCATAATGTCTATTGTTTCTTTAACTGGAACGTTAGTGAACAGACTTTCAACATCGAGAGACACTATATAATCAGAATGGAGGAATTCTGTTTCATTAATGTGCAAGAGAAATTCATCGGTAGATTTATTATAAATGAAGCGGCGCATGAAAACGCGAAAGCAGCCACGATAAATGCGAAAACGGTTCCAAACTGAACGAAGTACAATA
>JABUQX010095585.1:0-10000 GCA_015478945.1 Trachelipus rathkii
ATATATATATATATATATATATATATATATATATATATATATATATATATATATATATATATATATATATATACTATGAAAATGTTCTAAATTGGATTATAAAGAAAATGGGATTTTTTGATTATTTGATTTGATTTTTAAAATTTATTTCCAATTTTCCCATTAAATAAAAAGAATTGTAATATTTTATGTTGATATATATATATATAAATCTATCTATATATATATATAATATTAATATGTTTATGTAATAATAATAATATGTATATGTATCTATTCATAACAATAATAATAATAATATAACCAATAATAATAATATAATATATATATAATATAATAATAATATAATAATAATAATATATATAAACACTCATGAGTTGCACGACCCCAAAGCCACCTGGTATACCATCCCTTTTTTGATCCGCCTATCCACGACCGTTGGGTTCTTAGCGCAGTATATGAAGTAATAACCAGTATATAATAATAGCCAGCATATGCTAATAATAACAACAATAATAATAATAATAATAATATGTATATAGGGCTAATAACCATGTATATATATATATCATATCTTCGCTAACAATAATATAACAATGGCGTGGCGTGACGTGACGTGGCGTGACGTGTGATGGCGTGGCGTATTATTGTGACGTAACCCTAGTAATAGCAATAGCAACCTTAATAATAATATAACAATAATATAATATGTATAATATAATATGTAATAATAACAATAATAATAATATATCCAATAATAATAATAATAATAATAATAATAATATAATAACAATATATAATAACAGACAATAATAATAATATAATATGTATATATATATAATAACTCTTTATATAATAACAACTCTGTATAACAATATATATACATATATGTGATGTGTGACATATTCTCATCCACATCCCCATAACATCTATATTAGGACTGAAATTAAAGCTGGCATCCACATCCATATTTCACAATTTTGAAACCCGCATCTGCATTATTGAATTCGGATATATAAAAATATTATCATCATCATTATCACTCACCTTCTCTCCCCAAGACTAGGGGTAAGGTGCAATACATGCACCGAAATTAGAAATGTAGTAGAAGAATATGACACAAGTCGAAAAGAAATCCCAGCCTTACCGCTTCCTTTATACCTTTTAGCGAGAACTCGTCTCAGTCAGAAAACTCCACCCTAGGCTTCACGAGACCGCGACGACCCTCACTATGGCATCTCGTCAATGAAGGGTTCATCTCTTGGCCCAGGTGGGCCACAACTATACCCCTCACAAAACCCCGTCATTTATTCTTATTATGCACTTTTCTTCTCGCCTCTGCCAAACCTGCATTCCTCTCCAGGCATACCTTTGCTGACTCAATCAACTTTTTCTTCAGTCTCCCAACCGGTCGATTCCCAACACACTCACCACTATGCATCCGCTTAACCAACCGATTATCATCCATCCTTTCCACATGACCAAATCATCTCAATGTACTTTCATTTATTCTCTCATTTACTCCTTTCTTTACACCACACAAGTCGCCAATTCGTTCATTCCTCATTTTATCAATTCTTCTCACACCTAACACACCCCTAAGATTGTCCATCTGAACACATTGTACTTTAGATCTATACCTCTTATTCCATACCATAGTTTCTCTACTATACATTAACACAGGTAACAACATACCCTCATGTAAAACCCTAGCGCACTCGAGACTTAGTCCCTTTGCATTCACCAAGGATTTTATTTCACCAGCCACCTTCCCACCATTCACAACTTTCCTACTACACTTTGCATCATCGCCCCCTTTTCATCCAACATATATCCTAAATATTTAAACTCTGACACTTGTTCCAGTTGCTCACCATCCAACAAACTTCACACCGAAGACTTTCCTCACTCACAGCCATGATCTTACTCTTATCTACATTTAATTTCAAACTTCTCCTTTTACATACCCTGCCAAATCCCTCTACCAATCCTCTCAAACTCTCTTCAGATTTGCCACACAAAACCGAATCATTCGCATACAATAGGTAGGGCACCCTCCACTCTCTTCCATTCTCCATCATTTTAACACCTCCCCTTGCCACACCTCTAAATCTTTCATATTCCGATCCATATAAAAATTGAATAACCAAGGAGACAAAACACATCTCTGCCTCACTCCGCTTTTAATATTAAACCAATCACTTTCAACTCCATTTATTCTTACAAACGCTTCCCTTTCGTCTTACATACTTTTGATTCCAGTCAGAAGCCTACTACCAACACCATATATCACTAACACCTGCAGAAGAGCTTCCCTATTAATCCTATCATACGCCTGTTGCAAATCCATAAAACCTAAACATAATTTATTCTTCTTTTTCATTTTCTCATTCAATGTAAAGATTTGATTCACACATCCTCTACCACTTCTAAACGCACCTTGTTCTTTACCAATCAGTTCCTCAGTCACTCGACACACTCTTTCTTCCAAAATACCAGTATATATCTTCTGAACTATCCTCTCCATAAACGCTTTGTTTACCCAACTTCCAAATCCACTCAATCACCATCTCCCCTCAGTTCTTGATCATTTCACTAGTGATTTTATATATACCTGCAGATTTACCATTCTTCAACTTTCTCACTCTACCTATTACCTCCTCCTTACTAATGACCTCATCCCCAAAATATCAAATCCAAACACATTCACTATCACCTCTTCATTACTGCCAATGTTATGCAGATTTTCAAAGTGTTCCTCCACACTCTCCTCACATCCATTTCATCAGTTACGAAAGCACTATCCCTATTCATTATTCTAAGCAGATTCCTCTTTACATTCTCATTTCTTAACCTTTCGCTTCCTGTCACGAAGGCCCCACTATTCGACTGTAAGTCCCCATTCATCTTCCTTCCAAACTGTTCATTTACCTCTTTTTTCCTCCTACGTATGCATCTTTTAGTATTACTTTTTCCTCCTTATATAATTCCAAACATCTTTCTTTTGAAACCTCATCATTGGCTTTTAATACATTCAGCCACGCTACTGTTTAATTGCTTGCATCACCTCTTCATTCCACCACTACTGTTAACATTCTTTCTTCCTACTTTAGCACATTCACATACTTCTTTTGCACTACTAACAACCGCTTCCTTCATTTGTTTCCAGATTTGTTCAGTTTCAACTTGTTCACATTCAACTGATTTATTTGCAAGCGCTCTTAAATACTTATCCTTATTACCTTGTTCACTTAACTTCTCAGTCGTAATTCTACCCACTTCCTTCCCTATCACCTTCCTCTCCATCCAAGCTCCCACTAACTTAATTTTACATAAAACAACATAATGATCCGATAATCCCATTCCTAACCCCCTCACTGATTTAACATCCAACACATACTTCAACATCTCCTTCACGAACACAAAATCAATCATACTTTTCACTTCGATACCATCTCTACCTATACCAACTCTAGTATACTTATGAATACTCTTGTGTTTAAAGAAAGTATTACTTGCACACATATCTCTCCCCTCACAGAAATCAATCACTTTCTTACCGTTCTCATTTTCTCCTGACACCACAAAGCCACCTGTTATACCATCCTTTTTTCGATCACCTATCCAACCATTTAGGTCACCCAACACAATCAATCTAAAGCTCCTACTCACCCAATCTAAAACACCATTCAGGTTATCCCAGAAAATCGCACTCTTCAACATTACCCTCAGATGGGCCATATGTCACAACCACACATACCTCGTTGACCTTATCAAACTTAAGTTTAACCATTAGAATTCTAGTACTCACACAAACAAAATCTACCATAGCTCTCTACCACAGGTCACTCATCAAAATTGCTACTCCTTCTCCCACTCTCATTCCTTTTCACACCACAGTACTCATTTTCACAGTTTCCTTTAATCTTTGTTTCAGTCACAGCGAGCAAATCAAATTTGCCCGTTCTAAATACATCCATCATCTCTGTCCTCTTCTCCTTAACATTTATTCCTCAGACATTCCATGTACCCATACGATTCATACATTTTCGCTTACGGCGATCACGACCTTCTCCGAGGCATGCATTAGCATTTCTGGCAAAAGATAAATGGTAGTGGGCAGCCAACCCATTTACCACTCTCCCTTTAGTCGCCTTCTACGACACGCAGAACATACACTGTGGGCAATTCTTTCTCCCTCACACGTAGGGATATAAGGCATAGGGATGTCTGTAAGATGATGTCTAGAAGAGGGGTTTAGATATAAGTATGTGTATATAATTTGTGGATAAAAGGTGGTGTCTGGAGGATGTGTGCATATGAAAGCAAAAGGAAAAGGCGAACCATTAGGCATTGGAATGTCATAAGAGACCCTACACACCATAAGCCAAAATGGGAGGTAATTTCATCGCTGCGAGTGCGCTGCACTACCTCTATTATATATATATATATATATATATATATATATATATATATATATATATATATATATATATATATATATATATATATATATATATATATATATATATATATATATATATATATATATATATATATATTATATATACAATATATATATATTATTTGCATTTGTGTGTGTGTGTGTGTGCTCCACATAGCTGCAGGGGGTCGAGGTCGGGTTTCGTCTGGATAACCAGTTATATTTATCTTCCAATCTATTAAGGAAATTGTACTGTTCCAGTTTGTTCAATTAATTGTAACCCTTATCGGAACCTCCCATGCCAAGCGATCCCATCATGATTCAATCTATTACCTACATTTATACTAATATATATATATATATATATATATATATATATATATATATATATATATATATATATATATATATATATATATATATATATATATATATATATATATATTTACTATATATATATATATATATATATATATATATATATATATATATATATATATATATATATATATATATCATATATATACTCTGCTATATATATATATACTATACCTGCTGCTCAACCACCGAGCCTTGTCCCCTTTTTTTTTGGGGGGGGGTCATTACCTCTGGAGTGGGTTCTTTGGTCAAGGAAAATTGGGTTATATGTTTTTCTTAACCAAGTGGTTTAGATTGCTCAGATTATTTACGCATGATAGCATGCCTGCTTCAGCTCAACGTATTTAGATTTCTAGCCACCGTGGACGTGGTTTCGAATGCAGATGGTCTGACCTTCAGCGTTAGAGGCAGCTTAGAGAGAGAAATGTGGGGTACTCTTTTAAATTTTAAATGTTGGCTATGTTTTAAATTGATGTGGCTTTAGTGGTGATTGTATTGAGATTTGTGTAATAATACACCGTCATAAGCTGTTATATTTAGTTAAGTATGAACTTCTGAGGCGTGCAACACCCCCTCCTTGAATAGGGCTTCGCCCGTGATTGTGTGGTGACAACTGTAAAAATATATATATATATAGCTAACATATATATAATAATATATATATATATATATATATATATATATATATATATACTTCTTTCTTTACTTTTTATAACTCTATATATATATATATATATATATATATATATATATATATATATATATATATATATAATCTCCAGGGAGTAAGAGCCCCTGTGATTATTATTATTATTTCCATCAACTCAGATGAGTCTGAGTTTGGGATAAGTGCAGCAAAGCATATAAATACTAGTCTGGTTTATTTTGTGAACATTGTCATTTTTATTTAAAACATTTTCATCATGAAACTAAAAGCAAAGACCAGTATTTTGTCGATAATTCTGCTCTATATTTGCATGTAAGACGAGTTTCGTTACTTAAATTATCTCACTGATTTTTCAATAGATAAGTTGCAATGTGGAGTAAGTAGTTAATTAATATTTAAGAAGACCCGTACAGTGCACAGGTCAGATATAAGCAAATATGCATCCTACATTATTATTAATATTTATTATTATTACTATTATTAAATTATATTATATTATATTATTATTATTATATGTATTAATTAATTAAAGAGCAATGAGAGAGAAGGTTGTTAGTGATATTAGCGGAAATGTTCCTGGAGTATTAGCAATTGTATATGAGGGCTTATAAAGATTCGAGTGATGTGGAGTGCATAAACTTATAAGATGGAGATTATGAGATTGAGTTGTGATGGTGCCCTACCTATTTCTGATTTATGGGTCTGTGAGCAGATATTCAAGAGTAGATGAGGGATGAGAGAGGAGATTTTGGAGGTTTAAAAGGTAGGTGTTTGTAAGTAAACGTAGATAAGAAGGTTTAAGTTTGTGAGTGAGGACAACTTCTCAGTGGAAGTGTCAGTTAGATGGTAGCAGCTGTGAAGCCTGTGTCTGAGTTATAATATTCATAGGGTATGTTTTTGGACGACGAAAGGGTAGAACGATGATGCAGAGTGTATAGTGAAGTTGTGAAGACAGAAGGTGTGTGCAGATTAAGTCGTTGTAAATGTAATGGGACAAGATTTGAGTGCGCAGGTCTACATGAGGGTAGTTGTTACTGTGTGTTAATTGAATAGTGAACTATGGTCTGGAATAAATAGTAAGATCTAAGTTCAATGTGTTCAGATCTGTATCTGGTAATGCTAGTGGTGAAGAAATGATAAAATAAGGAATGTATGTGTTAGGGAGGTGTGGTGGGAAGAAGGAAAATGAAGATAAAGAAGAGTATTGAGAGGGTTTGGTCAGGGGGAAAGGTAATTGATAGCGTTGAGGATTATAGATGTGGGCGAGGTGTTGACGACGAACCGGCGGAGAAAAGAGAAAGTGATGACGTCGGTGCAGCGATTGTCTGAGAGAGAGCGAGTTTGCGGAGCGGAGAAAGGCAGTAATGAGGAGAAGGGTTTGTAGGGGGCATGAGTTGTGGCCCACCTGCCAAGAGATGAACCCTACATACATGCATAGTGAGAGTCCGCCGCGGTCCAATGAAGCTCTGGTGGATTTCGTTTGTGACAGTCTAATTATAGAATAAATGGTAGCAGAGGGAGCGGTAAGGGGCTTCTTCGACTTGTCAATTGTCGCTGCTTTCTATTTCCGATGCATGGAAGACCCTTGACCGCATCTTAGAAAGAGGTAAAAAGAAAGAAAATTAATTATATAATTAATATTAATTTAACTTATTTATTATTAGTTATTATTTGATTAAAGCAAGGCTGAACTTAGGGAAGTTGCCAAGATAGCCATGAAGCTGCAACGCATAAAAAGTTTAAAATTATCTTCGAGAAAAGTACATTCAACAGGCGGAGAGAGCGCGCCCTGCAAAGATAGAGCATCGGCCTTTGAGCCAACAATTATAATTACTTAGTGCACAAAGCTTGCTGAAAGTGCAAAAAAAAAAATTATACTAAGAAATGTGGATTTATTGTGTACTATGGGTATATGAATATAATAAGATGTAATTTATATATATATTATAATAAATAATAATATAGACATAAATAATAATAATAAAATAAAAATATAAATAATAATAAATAAAAATAATATATATATATAAGGGATAAAAATAATATATAATAATACATAATATAATTTAATCTAATTTATATAATTAAATAAGAACAGATTATATTTAAATATACTATATATATATAGAATATAATATAGGTATATATATATATAGTATATAATATATAATAATATAAAATTAAATTATATAAATAATAATAAATATATAGTAATAATATATATACAAATACTATATATATATAATAATATATATATAAGTAAATATATAATATTATATAATATATATATATATATATAATAATAAATATAATAAAATAATATTTATACAGCCCTTTGTGGATGGCGCCATGAATTAACCGCAGGCAATGCATGGTTCATCGAACCTGGATCACGCAACAATATCATTTCATCGTGTTAGTATATAAGATAGAAAAAAGTGCAGTAATAAGAACGTACCTAATATGCAATTGAGGCTGGAAGTCACTCTCCCTCTCCTTGGCGGAACCGCCCAGGGGTGTCCCAGGAGCGGCCGAGTCAGCTATATCACACTCTACACCTCTCTAAAGCCTATGGGAGGTCGGTGCACCCTGGATGAGAATTGGACAGGCATTAGAAGGTTAGAGCTTCGCTCAGTTACCTGATGCCAAGGAAGGAGGAAGGACCGTGGGAGACAGTCAGCTATGATAGAATGGGGTTTTGAAGTTACTTATATTTTAAATCATAAAGAATGTTGCTATTTTCGATACTTTAACCGAAATTCATTCTATGTTTTTTAGTAACTCTATCATATATCACTAATAAATGACAATAGCTTGTTTAACTTATCACAATTTCGCTTGTGATATGTGTGTGAAAACTATATCATTTCCTTATATGTAATATTCTACAGTAGGCGCTCAAAATCGCAATAATAGCAATAAGTTTCATGGTTCCATTTGTGAAGTATGTTTAAATGGATCTACGATACAACAATACGTTGATAATCACGGTTGTATATCTATTATAGATGAGGTCGTCAGTAAATCAGAGCAGAAGTCGCAGAATCTCAACATAATTGGAACGGAAGAGTTACGGCGTTACTGCAAAGGATGATTTTCTGTGTAAGCAAGATGCTTGTCGGATCTAACAGTGAACACACTCACTAAAGCATCCTCACCAGCTTTACAGTGGTAAGATTCGGGGAATGAAGGACTTATTAGAAGTCAGTATACATCGTGAAATGATCGTATCTCGGCAGTATTTTGACCTAATACGTACACACACAGATTATGAAGTAATATTCATATACGAACATGCGGGAATAAAGCTCGAAAATTACTTTGAATTATTTTGGTCGATTTAATAGCGAAGCTGATTATAATTATAACATGCTAAATTTAAAAATAATACGGTAACGGATAGTACGGTCTGGTCCTATATTATGAACCTGATAGGTTATATTTTACTCTGTTACTCATATTAACATCTTTGGAACAGAGGTAGGTTCCTGACGACTGACATGGGCCAGAATACTCCAGAAATGACAAGCTCCCGCTGCTGTGAGAATAATATTTGTAGAAAGTAAAGGAGTATCAGATACAGTCGGGAGAATACGTAGTTGAAAGAATAGTTGAGATGTTCTATATGACCTGAGAAACGGAACACACGCCTGTTGAGGGTCACAACGCAGATCTGAATTGAGTTTGACATTGGTGATTCAGCTGAACATAAGTAGGTAGGTAACTAACTGATAATAAAACAAATGCGGGACCAGGTAAAATACTATTCCAAAAGAAATCAGAGACAAAGATAATATCGATATAATGAATAAAGAATGTAGTATGAAAAAACGTTCATATTAAGGAGACGTGTTTAAGTCAATCCACATGAGAAAGGTGTTAGAACATACAAAAGGATCTATAGACTAGTACGATGGACACGAGCGCCCCATAAATAGGGTGGGAGGTGAAAGTCCTAGTTACTCAATTAATATTACGCAGGAGAGGAGCGCTAAACTGATAAGCTAATCGATAACGTAGGAGAGACACTCATACGAGTAAAGTAGCGATAAAGAGCGACAGATATGTTGAAAAGAGGGTTTATAGAATACTAATGAAGAAATCCTCAAAGCTATCAAAACCCGCCATGTCGCTAGAGCTCTGAAAATATGGTAGGTACACCACAAGATTACTGTATAAATGAGTAGAGGAAACCCCTATTCATATGTCAGATGAATATATTCTTATAATTATTGAAGTTTACGATCAATTCAAGGTTAAAGAAGTCGGATTGCTCGAGTGAATTTGTTAAAGGAAGCTATTAGTCTCTTAACTCAATTAGTAACAAGTTTACAAAAATTAAAAGTCCTCTACAAAGAATTGGCATGAGAAATAGCATAGACTAATGTGGGATTAATAAATTCTATAGGAGACATGCTCGTTCTTTCTGAGGGTAATATTTGGTATGTGCTTTTGCAGTGGCCAGCGAGAAGTGAGCAAGAAGTTGCTGATGATATAGGAAGGGGGAAGTG
>JABUQX010095585.1:12500-17500 GCA_015478945.1 Trachelipus rathkii
ATATATATATATATATATATATATATATAATAAGTATTCCTATATTTATAAATATAGATAACTCCAACTACAGTAGTATATTATTTATTATATATATATATATATATATATTGAAAATGAATAATGTTTGTTAAATCCAGAAATTAGCAACCTTTTATCCTAAGCACAAAGTTTAGCATGAAATTTCTTCAAAAAAGATGATAGGCTGTATATGATTAGTGCAATGATAAAATTTCTAGAAATCATATACCATGGCGACCTATTTTATTACAAATATATTGAAGCTTCCTATAATTCAGCATGAGAGAGAGTTTAAAGAAGAAAAGAATTACAAAATAGAATTTGAGAAGGAAAAAGAAAAGAGCAATGTCCAGCAATAGTTCTGCAAAAAAAATTAAAAATATAGGATGTTGTACACACTATACATATCAAGTTACTTGATATCATTAATATTCAACGAATTTGGGATATTAATGACAAAATCTAAAAAAAAAATTATCAACTAGTTAAAGAAAGGAGAGTTGATGCCTCTAAACGTTTTCAATTGTTGAGTTGTGTAGTTTTTAAAAGATTGTTAAATCATGTTTGCCCTACCTACTTTATGCCATCGAATAAATAGGTATATCAAAAAAACTGTCATATAAAATATATTTGAATGCATAAGAAAAAATTTAAAATGGAATTGATAGAAAATAATTATTATCTTTTGGATGGACATACTCAACATCCAATGGATCATTCATTAGTTTCAAAACTCTTTGAATTAATAGAACTGACTGCAAGCATAGAATTGCTGGTCCTAGAATTTTACCATTTACAAAATCTCATACTGTATATATGAGAATCTAAATAAATAATAATAAATAATTTTCATATTTCTCCATCATTTCTCTTTTTAAAAATATAAAATAATATACCAAAGAAAATTTGACATTCCTAAGCACAAATTTATTCATGTAGCAACCCTATGGAATAGCCAGTACAATATTCCTCATAGAATACTAGAACAAAAATCTGCCCTTATATTGCAGTAACTATTCAAACCCAACGAGTTTGGAAACCTTTAAATGGAATATCTTAGAGAAATTATTAAAAATTCAAAAAATATTTCATGAGAGAACTCAAAATCTAAGCTAAAGAGATGCTACTTCTTTAGAAATAATTCCAAATATCAGAGTAGTTTCTACGTTCTTTCCGTAAAGCACGAAAAGCAGTTTTTTGTGAACTTGGATCAACGATATCGGCCTGGAATGCATCAGCTCCTAAACGGTGAAATCCTTATTTAAAATATAAAAATAATACACTAGCACCCCATCTGGATCTTAGGTTTAAAATCTTTTTTAGAAGACCAATATGATGGAAAACCTACAAGAAAAATTATTAACCAATGGATACATGAGGATATGTTTAAAATTAATTATCTTAGAAATCATAAGCATCAAAATATTAAGAAGCTAATTTTAAAGTTATCATAAGTGAATATAGTTTTGAGACTTGCTTTAATGATTAAAATAGTAAACACAAAAGTCATTCAGAAACCTCAACAAAAAATGTTGATAAAAAATATACAATGAAAATTGAACAGGAAGAAATCCTTGAAAAAAATAGATAGTGTAGACAAAAATGAAGCAGTACAAAAATTTAAAACTAATCGAGATTCTGAAAGTAAATTTTTATATTACTAATAAAGATAGCTTTATAATCATAATTATGATCTTTTGAAAATATTTGTCTGTTACCCAATCATCCATTGAAAGTGAGAGACTTTTTAGTACGGGGGTACTAATTTATTCTCCTAAAAGAAATTGAATTTATGGCAAAACAGGAGAAGTGCTAGTTTATACATTTTATCTTAACAATAAATATTTAATTTTCAATCTGAATGCATAGATAAAAAAAAAAAAATTCTTAAATTTAATTAATATTTAGATTTAGTTGCATAAAAAAACTATTTGTTTTTTAATCTTATTTCATTACGTTTTAAGTATTTAAAGAACATAAAATATTGTAATTTCATGTTGTATTTGGAGAAAATGTATTAAGTTTAACTCCTCATTAGTATTAACTTTCCGCAACAATTTCTTTTTTTTAGTTTTATTAAGTTTGGGTTTCTGCAGAAAAGAAAACGTGATATCTTTATGTTGCGTTTTAATAAAATATCTTTTTAAATTTTACTATACTTTTTTTTTTTTTTTTTCAATTCACAATGTGCTTGCACCTTTTAATTTAAGAATATATTATTATATTCATATATTTATAAATTTTAAATAAGAAAATTGGGTGAATAACCTGGATGACAACTTAAAACTGAATCACGCCATTTTAACTACTACTACTACTACTTCTACTACTACTACTACTACTACTACTACTACTAATACTAATAATAATAAAAATAATAATAATAATAATAATAATAATAATAATAATAATAATAATAATAATAATAATAATAATAATAATAATAATAATAATAATAATAATAATAATAATCTTAGAATATGCTTTTTAAATTAGCATTGAAAAATTCAGTAATTGTCCCTAACAATGTGATTTCTACTTTCGGCATCGGCATCTTATTCGTACAGAAACTTTTTGTCAGGATCGGCATCGGAAATTATTCTGAAATCGTCCCATCACTGATATATATATATATATATATATATATATATATATATATATATATAGCTATATAATATATATATATATATATATATATATATATATATATATATTATATATATATATTATATAATATAATATATAATATATATCTAATATATAATATTATACTATGTATATATATATATAAAAATAATAATATATTATATATATAATACAATCATATATAATATTTATATAATAGTATAAATACATATATAATTATTTAATATATATATATCATATATAATAATAAATAATATATATATATAATATTCATAAATATTATATATTATATATATATATATATATATATAAGAAAAAAAAGAGGTGAAATAATCAGTTTGGAATGAGGATGAATAGAGAATTACAAAGGAACAGGAAACTCTTCTGGAAAGACGTTTGAAAGATTAACAAAGATAGTAAGGGATATCTTCATAGAATAATGAATAGGAATGGTGTCTTCGTGTCTAATGAAATGGACTTGTGGAGAGTGTGGAAGGAACACTTCGAAAATCTGCATAACATTGGTAGCGATGAAGAGGTTATAGTGAATGTGTGTTGGCTTGATGGTGTAAGAAGAAATAGTTATTTTGGGGATGAGGTAATCAGTAGAAAGGAGAAAATGGGTAGTGTGAGAAAGTTGAAATATGGTAAATCTGCAGGTATAGACTGAATTACTGGTGAAATGATCAAGAATGGGGGCGAGATTGTAATTGACTAGATACGAAAGTTGTGTAACAAAGCATTTATGGAGGGTATAGTTCCGAAGGATTGGTGGACAGCAGTAATAGTACCCTTACATAAGAGTAAGAGGGGGGAGTAAGAGGAACTGTAGGAACTAAAGGAGAATTAGTTTATTGAATTTGTTGAGAAGATATATATTAATAGTTTGGTTGTAAGAGTGCTTCAAGTAACTGAGGGACTGATTGGTGAAGAACAAGGTGCATTTAGAAGTGTTAGAGGATGCATAGATCAAATGTTTATATAGACTGAACCAATTGAGAAAGAAAATAAGAGAGAAGAAAAATAAACTGTACCTAGGTTTTATGAACTTCCAACAGGCATATGACAGGATTAATAGGGAAGCTCTGTAGTAGGTGTTGGTGATATACGGTGATAGTAGTACGCTTCTGAATGGTATCAAAAGTATGTATTTCGATAGTGAAACCTACGTAAGAATAAATGGAGTCGAGAGTAAATGGTTTAATATTAATAGTTTAGTGACACAGAATTGTGGCATATCCTCTTGTTTATTTAATTTTTATATGGATGGGGTCATGAAGAAATTAAAGGGGGGGGGGGAAGTTAGACTGATGAAGAATGTAAGAGAGTGAAGGGTGTATGCAGATGATTTGGTTTTATGTGGCGAAACTTAAGAAAGTTTGAGAGAATTCATAGAGGGGTTTGAAAGTAAATGCAGTGTGAAATCATGTTGGATGGTGAGCAACTGGAACAAGTATCTGAGATTAAAAATTTAAGCCATTTTGGATGAAAAGGGAATGGATGATGCAGAGTTTAGTAGAAGAGTTATGAGTGATAGGAAGATGACTTGCGCAATTAATCTTTGGTAAGTGCAAGGGGACTAAATCTTGAGTGCGCTAGGGTTCTGCGTGAGGTTATTTTGTTACCTGTGTTAATGTATAAGTAACGAAGAGGTATATATCTAAAGTGCAGTATGTTCAGATGGATAATCTTAGGGGCATATTAGGTATGAGAAGAATTGATGAAATGAGGAATGAGTGTGTTTGGAAGTTGTGTGGCATAAAGAAAGACCTGAATGAGAGAGCAATGAGAGCCTATTAAGATGATTTGGTCATATGGAAAAGATGGATGATAATCGGTTGGTTAATTGGATATATAGAGGTGAGTGTGCTGGGAATTAACCAGCTGGGAGACCAAAGAAAAAGTGGATTGAGTCAATAAAGTTGGGAATGTGAGCTTTCGTTCAAGCGAGAAGAATGCTGTATAATATGAGTGAATGGTGTTTTTTTTTCTGAGGGGACGACTGTTGTTGGCTTAACTCTGACATTGACCAGATACCTCAGTGAGGGTCTGCCGCGGTGTTGTGAAGCCCTAGGGTGGAGTTTTAGATTTGACAGGGTCGCACTTAAGGGTATGAGGGAGCTTTTTTTTTACTTACATCATGTTCTTCTACTTAACAATTCTGTTTCCGGTGTATATAGTATATAGCGCATCCTACCCCCAATCTGGGGATACAAGGGAAAGCTAAAGAAATAAGTATATATATAATATATATATATATACTTATATATAATTTATATATATAATATATATATTATATTATGATATATATATATATATATTATTATATTCCA
>JABUQX010095585.1:22500-52500 GCA_015478945.1 Trachelipus rathkii
AAACCACCCCCATACATCATCTCTAGAATCTAAACGCTTCTCTCTTTCGATACGTTCGACTATCCACTCTAGATATATATACATCTAACGCTACGTCAATATACCTTATCGTCCTGTACTATACGCTCGTATCACTGACTATTATATACTATATATCTCAACTACCCTATACTTCACATACAACTACTCTACTCTCTACACTACTATGCTTAAACATCTTGACAAATTTAACAACGATCCAAGATCAAAATGATCACATGGCATCAACATGATAAAAGATAACGTACTATTATGTCTTATACACTCTCAGTATATACTACTCACTCATACCCTTACTCGACACATATATATATATATTTACCCTACTAGATAACTACTACATACTAAATACTACCACCTATTATTACCTTACCTATATTATATCAACACCAATGCTATACAGTACTATACACTATAGTATATACATAACCCACTCTTAGCGGAGCTATACTACTGACTATCATACTCCACCATATCCCTATCCCCTCATTAACTCACGTATACTAGACTATCACTCTCCGTCATTCATCACAAATAGTCTTATTAGCTTATATTTACGAACATACCGGTATATATATATATACAACTATACCCAGCTACTACTACGTTCCTCATATAATCTCATAGCTATACTACTCTACTTACATATATACGTTTCCTTATATAATAAACTCGCTTCGACCTACTCATCCCATCATATTCTCATCAGCTTCATAACGGTTTGAATAGTCATCCCATGTATATATATATAAGTATATTATATTATGTATCTATATACAATATACTCTCCCTTGACCTATCCGAAGTATTATAACTAACTCACACCTTATATAATTATACTAGCTATCATCTGACTAGCCTATATAATATACTATACCTCAATATCACATAGATATATACTAGCCTCGATAATTATTAACCTAATACTAATATACTACTTAATATACCATATATACTCTATCTATACTATAATAGGTATACAAGGGCTCAACTGTAAGGCGTCGGACTTTCTTTCGCATTCTGTTCATATTTCTCTTCTACTAGCTTTTCTACTTTCCGTGCCATGTCACCGAACCGCTTACCCCAACCAGTCTTGGGGAAAGAAAAGGAAATGATACTATATATATCTATATAACTATATATAACATGGAAACGAATATATATTCATATTATATAGTATCATAACTATTATACACTTATATTACTATATCCATATACATATATGAAGCTACTATATACCAGTACACACTACCTATATACGTATCAGCATTATATACATTATAATATACGCATTCATATACTATATATATATAATCCCCTCCATCTACACTATTGAATGTCTATCTTAGCTACTATATATATATAATATATACTTATACTATATATACTACAGCTACCCTAGCCTCAATGAGTGCATGGTATATATATATTATACTCGTTTATATGTAGGTAATATTTTTTTTTTGCCTTATTTTACATTCACATAATACTCTCGTGGGAGAAACTCAACCCAAATTGCAAGTTATTAAAAATAAAAATATCTATTAATACGGTCGGTGAATAACAACGAGACTGTAAAAATATGTCTTTACACCAAAAGTAATTATCTTCGTTTTTTGTCTGCACTTCCTTGGTGTAAGAATTTCCTTATCTCGTCTGTTTTTCCTCCCAGCATGTATGAATGTACATAAAATATGGGCTTGTATGTATTTATGTATGTATGTATGTATGTATGTATGCATGTATGTATGTATGTATGTATGTATGTATGTATGTATGTATGTAATCGTAGTATGTAGTATGTAGATATTAAACATCTCTAACAATGTTACACTCTTGTTGATCAATTTTCTATCGGTTTGCAATAGAGGTTTGCATATATATATATATATATATATAGTATATATATATAGTATATATATATATAATATATATATATATATATATAACATTTTACATATATATATATATATATATATGATATATATTATATATATATATAATATATAGTACTTATATATATATATATATATATCATTCCATGTCTTCCATGTGCCTGCCTATTTACTGTAATGACAGACATTTCAAAATGAATTTCTGTCGTCGTGGACTACGGCAAAAAAGGGGAATCACTTGCTATTCCTTTGGAATGTTAAGTAACTGGCAAGTCCTCGTTAATATGGTCTTGTAGTTTTTCAGATGTTCAATTTATATTTTCTGATTAGGAAGGAATTTTGCGTAAAAAGTTGTGCAATTCGTAAGTTCAGACAATGAAAAAATTAAAACAACGCCTTGGAATAAACTTTTGAAAAAGTAATAAATCATTATGGTTTCTGAAACGCTCTTAAAATTCGTTAATAAAGTTGTCCAACAAGGGAAACATTCTTTAATACTACCCCGGTGTTACAATGGTTAACGCAGATGCTTTTATTTGACGAAGTGCACTTCGAGGCATTGAAATTTTCTTATTTAATTTAAAAGAAAAACAAGTAGCTTCATCGAAGAAACTTTTGAATACATAGTCTACATATGAAATTTCTAATGTACTTGAAAGTAATATCTCAGGAAAACAAAGCGTTACATAAATTGCCCATCAAGTATAGAATCTGGCAATTAATGTGCTTGACTTGAAGCTTTACCACTTGTTATTTTTTCTATTTTTTCAAGAGAGTGAACCACAGCTACAAAAAGATCTTTAAATCTCATTACAGCCTCATATATGTAAACTCACCTTGATTTACATAAAGTAAGAAGTGATTTGCTTTTGTGGTCAGGTAGATCAGTTTTAATTAATTCTTTAAGTATAGAGGTTCTTTTTGGAGAAGACGAGAAAAGTTTCCAACACATTTTACGGTACTCAAGTAAAATTGAACTGATGGAAATTTAGAAGCTTGAGATATTGCTAAATTAAGACATGAACACTACAGTGAACATACAAAGCTATGGGACAAATTTTTTTCACAAACGATTAAACCCCTCTAACATTGTCATCATTGCAACAGCACCATCATATCCTTGACCGATCATATTTTAAAGACATTCCATTTTTACTTAACGAATTAATAATAATTGAGGTAGCGATTATATTTCCAGTTAATCCTTCCCCAGGTACAAATTCCAAAAATTCTACTTTAGTTTTTTACATATCAACGTACCTGAGGCATAATGTTTTCTGTTCTGTTTTAGAAATATCTATCGTTTCCTCCCCAAGTACTGCGAATCACTTTTCATCATTAACATTACTAAAAAAAAAATCCAATAATTTCGCCATACAAGTGAATTAGCTCATTTTGAATGGATGGGCTAAAAAACAGTTGTGAAACTTTAGAGGAAGTAGACAAGTGATTCAATAGTGTATTATCTCCAGCATATATTCGAAACCTCAGTAATGCACTAAAATTATAATTTGATACATTGTCATTAACATCTGATAAAAACATCCCCTGATTCATTTTCCCGCGAAGTGCTATTCCATGTCTTCCACAAAAAAATAATAATTTTAACTATCGATTTTAACTTCAATCGGGTTTCCACTACATGGTTCCTTCGATTATTGTTGTAACTGCTTGATGATGTCAAAGGAAGATCCTTAACCTTCAAAAAATTATCTTCCAGTGTAACGCAAATTTTTTAATATCCAATTTTTGATGGAGAGAAAGCTTTTACATTACTTTTTGTACTTATTTAAACACTTAGACTTGTTCAAAGTTACTGTAATCGAATGTTTCCCTTTTTTACACAATCTTTACTAAAAAATACACAAAATTTGTATTGGATTGTGATGTTGCGGTAGTCCACAGGTGATGCGTAGTTTAAAAAGGGACTGAGGTATTGTCAACATCCTATTGTGAGGGTCTCTTTATATTGGCCAAAGTTTGTTCCTGTTAATGCTTTCAACACGTTTAATTTATGTGTGGCTCTAGATGTAATATTGTTGATATAGGGGGTATCAAATGTGCATCAAATTTCAACCCTAAGATGGTCGGTTGTTTATTGAGAGTGACTCTATTATTTGATCTATAAACAGCGGGCTTAATGTTTGTAGTTCTATGAATGCTGTATTTATGGAAGAGTTTTGAGTTGTGATTGTTAGGTAGTCTGCATAGCTATAATTTTTATAAGAGGGGATGTGGGATTTGGTAGATCATGCATAAAGATATTAAAAAGTGTTGGCTAGAGGTTGGTTCTCTCCCTGAGGACTCCGTTATATAATTTATATATACGGAAGGAGTGGTGTCTTTGTATGACTAGCTGTACGGTCAGATAGAAAATTTGCTATTATTTTTTTTTGTCTGTGGTGGTGATCTTTGTATTTAGTGTTTCGCCAATTAAAATGTGTTGGGGACTGTGCCAAATACCTTGTTAATGTCTATTGCTACCGGGAGGATGGGGGGAAGGGGAAGAGATTTGTTAAAGCTATTCAGAATGTGTTTTAAATTAGTTAGGAGATTGGAATTGGAGTGTTTTGTCTAAATCCATGTTGTGAGTTTGATAAAGGAATGCAGGCAGATATTCATTCATGATAAGTTTCTAATACTTTGATTATTATAGAGCAATACGGTAGGTCTATACGAAACACGGTGGTAGTGGTATTCTTTGGTTTAGTAAACAGAATAATATTGAGTTGTTTCCAAGTGTGGGAGAAAGTATATAGTTTGCCAAGCAACGTTTGAATATTGAGAGTGGCTACGATTTCTTTGATACCTAAGTATTTGAGGTGAATATTGGATATGTCCATGCTCTACTGCCAGGGTTTTTTAGGTTTTGATAGTGTTTTTTAGTTCTTCTATCCAATAGACAATTATTCTTTGTCTAATGTTGAGATTGTGAGTTATGACTGATTTTTGAACTAGTGGCGATAATATTTGATGCATGGTTTGGCGGTCTGCATTTATGGAGATGCTTACATATAGCTCTAGTGGTGTTGGAGTATTTCAAAATTAAAATGATATGTGTCCAAAATATGATTTTGGTTTTGGTCGTATGATCTGGATTTGAGTCGATTAGGGGTATGTGTTTATGTCTATTAAATCTTTGATTTGGTTCTAGTTGTTTGATTTGGTTAGCTGGGTTGGATGTGGTTTGTCTATTGTCTGAAGGAGTTTCTTTGTTTTATTAGAGTGTCTAATCCAGAAGAAGTTGGGTTTGAATTGTTTGCGGTAGCCACATGTGGAATGAATTATTTGGATGCTTATAGATTATTTTATTAAAGTGTTGTATTACTTTGTAGTGAGGGAAAATCGGTTATTAGGAAAGACTCTAGAATCATTTTCATGATGTCAGGGTAAGCTTGCTAATTGGCTTGCTTTCTTGTAGCTTTGATATATGCTTTCTTTAAATATAAAAATGTTGAATATGGTGTTTTATGTTGATTTATGGCCAAGTATTGGGACAAATGTGATCTGAGGAAGAGCCATAAAAAGCTAGAGATTTTCTTGTTTAGGCTTGCGTTTCTTGTTAGTTACGGATGATGAGAGAATGTATATAACTATATATATATATAATTATACATATATGATATATATATATATCAATATAATATATCATATTATATATACTATATATATTATATAATATATAATATATATATATATGTATGTACTTATTATATATATATAATATATATATATATATATATATATAGTATTATAACCTATTATATATATAATATATATGTTAATAAAAATTTTAATAGATTACAATTATAGCCACACCACACGACACTCACGTAACACGTAACAGTCTCTCTCACCTCCTAACACCCCCCGCCATCTCCCCAGTTCGCCCCGCCTCACCACGACTCGAGAAACCTAACCCTGACCTACCCTTCAGAATGTCCTATCACAACGTGAAACCACCTGCAGTACTCCCACAGCTCACGCCCAGCCCTACCCCCGGTCTTCTCGTTTCCTTGCGACATTGTGCTTTACGGAACAACACGTCAAAACTGCAAATGTCTAATGCAGTTTCGCGTTCAGCTCCTTTTGTCAAATTTAACACAAATTTAGGAAAATGCGAACTATAGTAGGGAATTTCCTAAATTCTGTTAAGGGTTGCTACTTTTCCCCCTTCTGCCTTCGAGGCGAAACCTTTTAGGGAAAATGCTTCATGAACAAAATGTACGAAGACAATAACAAGACGCGAATCTGGCCGTCCCCGTAGAGGATGCCTTATTTGATTCTGATCAACCAGTTTTCATTCTCTAAATTCAGCTTTACAGCATCTAATTTCCTCTAAAGTCAATTCAACCCCCCCATCCCGAATAGCTTAGGACCATATTTGTCACAAAAGCCATTTGTTATTCATGTATATCACCTTACTTTCGTGTTCTAATTCCAACCACAAATACCACTCACGTGCTCATCCAATAGACACTGCACAACAAACTCCTCCTAGATCTCCACGCCCGAATATTTTATAAGCACAACAAACGATTTCGGCTTATTGATTGTTCGCCTCACCCATGATGCCAAACAAACATTTTCGTAGCCTTAACAAACTCGACCCCGCAGTCTTATTCCAGCAAATCTACTCCACTTACCGCACCGGCGACTCCCAAAATAAGCCGTACCTACCAAATGACAAGAAACCGACAAGAATACCACGGGCTCCTAATATTTGACGTACCACAAAGTCGTATACCACCGTCTACACAACGACACCCTCATATGCCACTCATAGTAGCAGCCCGTCCGCCTGTCCTGACTAACTAACCATTCTCCCAACGCCGCTCCGGCTCGGATCACCACTCACAGATCACCCCAAACCCCCATCCCTACCGGCCCATATACCTCCCTATAGCGCTTATTCTACTAATGAACTACATACTCACCACTATAGCGACTAGCCACTACTATACCTCGCTAATTCTATACCCTACCGCGTACATACTGAGCATCTCACCCGAACTCGTCTAGTCAATACTTACTACCTATTCCTAACCCATCCCATACCGTCCTAGACTGACATACACCTACCCCGCTGACACTTATACTACGCTAATCAGCTACATCCATCCTACTTATCTTCACATCATATCTAATGAGCCTGTATAGTACCTCTATATCCCTTCAATACCACTTGACACTGCCTTTCTCATACTTACTGCTATAATACCACTTATAACTTAAATCCGCACTAGACATAACTATAATCCTTACTAATTAGTTTCATGTACCTCTCGTCACCCATCGTGCTGCCCATGCGAACGTCCACCTCATCCTCACCGACATCCCACAATCCTATACTGCCGTAACACCCTCCTATACTCGCATATCCCAGCGGGCTACGCTTCAACCCACCTACTGGCCCACGCCCACCTAATGCCGCCTGCACTTCGTATCCATTCATCCAACCAAGCTACGCTACGTCCGAACGCCATCCAGTTTGCGCCGTCAGCACTCCACAACTATCCAACGTCAGCTCTCAGAGTCGCCGACGTTGATCAGATCAACTCAGAGACTTCCGTCGGCAATCCCTCATGCCCTATTCTCTATGCACCCGGCCGATGCGCGCTTCGACACCCTGGTGGAGCCCGGCGTCTCGCCCATGAACTACTCCACCGTTACCGCACTAAACACGTCGTCCCACTCACGTACGCCCACCAACGAGCATCACCGTTCACACACATCACCACCACTAGACAATCCCCTACTCTTACGCACTGCTTCCTCTTATACACTCCGATCGATCTCCTTCACGTCCACCCTACTCTCCCACTACCTAGTCCCCACAAACAAGACTCCGAGCCTCCACAAGGCACGACGTCTTCACGCCGCACGACGGCTCACCTACATCCCGTACACACGCACCCCCCCTGACCGCACGATCACCTCCTACCCAGCCCGGTCTCACCGCCACAAGCCCATGCCATCGGCCGAACGACTCTTCCTACTTAGCAAGTTTCAATCGCCCAACATATCAACCCCTGTACGGGCCTCCCGCCACTCGTCGACTGCGTCCATGGCTGAGCGTCTCCACGCCGACCACCAGCCTCCCAAATAACACCCTACCACGACCGCACCACACACCTCGCCCAGCCCGTAACGAACCTACAACTGCGCCGAACTGCCGACCCACCCTATACCCCGCACACTTCACCTGCCCCATCTATCCGCAAGCTAACACCCCCCACCCTACATACTCACCCGACCGTTACCACCCTCTACTCAGCCCCTCACGGCGCTCCACATAACCATTCCCGGAACCTCGACCGCACCATCAACGGCCGCGAATACTCTCCACAATAGACCCTTACCCAGTCCCACCTATCCCGTCGCTCTCTTCAGAACCAACACCACCCTCTTTCCCTCACTCGATCCGCACCACTTCCCCAATCTGTCGCGAATCTCGGACGAACCAACACACCTCATACCCAACACCTCACGGCTCCCGACCGACCCATATCCACCATAGCCACCTCTCATATCACGTACCATGGAACTACCGTAGCGCCATAACTGTAACTTTAGCCCACCACATTGGCCGACGGATTCCTCCACCATACGATTCCCACTTACATCCAAACCGAGCAACTAGCCAACCACTATGACACCCCGACCGTCATCGACGACCTCACTCTGCCCTAGGCACGGCGCACACCTACTCCCATAGTACGATACATTGTCATACCCCTCATTAATGGACCTTGCGGGTACTTACTAAACACTATACATATATTATTATATATTATATATACTATATTTTATATATATATATATAATATAAAAGAATAAAAAAAATATTATTTAATATAAGCAATATATAATTGAATAAAAAAATAAATTTACTAATTGCATTAAATAATACTAATACTACTATATTACTATAATACTTACTATTACTATTTATCATCGTAGTTTTTGCGAATAATTAATTTTCGAAAAAGATCAATAGCCTCTCGCAAACTATAAGATATATCGAAACTAGGTACGTTCACCCTCGAAATTCAGCTCACATACGAGCCAAGATCGCTAAAACAGCTATTAATTTCCGCTATATGTGAATTTTGTACTGGCACCGTTCTTTCCAGCCTACTTTTCGTAAATGTCAATTGGCAGAGATGCGAATTTTAAATTTGGCAAAATTATAGCTGCTTCAATTTATCAACAATCTCTCTCCTCTCTCTCATCTTCTCCTCTCTCTCCTCTCTCATCTCTCTCTCTCTCTCTCTTCTCTCTTACCTCTCTCTTCTCTCTCTCTCTCTCTTTCTCTCTCTCTCATCGACTTGTATAGACTCGCATTTCTCTCAAACTTAGAATGTCCACCCTAATTAATGAGATTTTGTATCTGACTCCATTTATTTTCGCTCGTGTTTCTTAAGCAAATTTTGTCACCATTCAAAGTTTTTTTCCGAACCTCTTTTATGCTTCGAAGTGAATTCGAGTAATTTTTTCAGGTCTAATAAAAGTTTCCCTTAGGTATATATGCAATCGAAGGACGGTTAACATGGAAGATCCTCTGTCTAGTCTCTGCCCTCGGTGTTCTCTGATCATACAGGAAGCACTCCCTCCATCGCAAAACCGCCACTGATATAGTTTGATTTGATGATTATTATCCTAATATAACTTCTGTAATGTATGTCTGAAAAAAAAATTAGTTAAATATATAAAATATTCAGTTTCTGAACAAATGTTGGGCTACTATTGAAGTGGGAAGTTTCAGACAAGACGAGGGATAGCCTGTTTTAAGGTGTTATAGGCAATAATGGCGGGTGGAGTTCAGTTGATGACAATCAATGAAGAGGTGGTGAATAGATTGCTGGGTGTGGTGACGGTAGAATTTGCAGGTGGGGGAAAGATCCCATGACATGTAGTGACTGTGAGTTATATTATTTTGACCACTTTTGAGGTGTGCTAGGATCACCTCCTACAAGCGATTTCGTTTGTGAAATGAAAACCTACTCGCCCATATCTGGCTTTATATTTCTAAATTGTGTCCCCGCCGATCATTCGTCCAACACTCCTGAAAGCGAGACTGGAAGCCTTGTCAAAGAGCAGAATAATAATCAGGGTAGATAAAAACTTCGGTGGAAGAAGAGGATTGAAAGATAGAGACAATTAATTCGAAAAATAAGAGGTCACAACATATTATAGTGCTGAGGAGGGAGGAAAAGAAAAAAAAAAAACAATAATAATATAATAACAACTATGTAACGTCTTAAGTTGTAATAAATACTCTAACCATAACCCCATAACAAGAATCAATACCCCATACGTATATATATATATATATATATATATATATATATATATATACTATTATATATATATATATATATATATATATATATATATATATATATATATTATATAGGCCCTGTTATGTTTTAAGACTCCGTCAGTTTTGATTTTTTTTTTTTTTTAACATATTGCTAGTATATGATACTAACAATGAATTTTTTAATCGCGGCATGGGATCGTGATTCAAAAGTTCGGAAATATTTAAATAATTATTTAAAAATCACATTCATGTATCCAATAAAATTTTTAAAAAATGAAATATCTCGAAAAGTACGACACTTACAGAGAAAAACCAATTACATATTTGAGACAAGCGTATAAAGTCATAGACAAAAAGTAAAAAACAAAAAAAAAAAAAAACACACAATTTTTTTCCTCATAAATTGAAATATATATATATAGTATGACACACACTTACAGAAAAACCAAATCCATATTTAGGAATCAGCGCTGTAACAGCTTATTACAAAAGATTGTCAAAAAAATAAAATAAATATACAATAAAAAAAAAAAAAAAAAAAAAAAAAATTACGGGGCTCGAGAGCCGACGGGGACAGAGGGGAGGACGGTTTTTCCATACCCCTGTTAGGAGAGGCGGAAGGAAACCCCGCGAGCACCAAATACCAAAGAGCTGGGGTCCCGGAGACCCTCCCCGGGAGGGGGAAATAAAGTCCACCTGTCGTCCCCCGGAAGGCCGAGCGACCCCGGGCTCCTGACATCTTTGCGGTTTACCCTGCGGTATTCCTTTAGTTAAAAAAAAAAAAAAAGAAAATTTAAAAAACTGACGGATTCGGTAAAAACGTAACTGCGTCCACTATATATTTCTGATCATGTCCGTCACCCCTTAATTTGACTGTTAGGATCACATACTAGAAATATATAAAAACAAAACAAAAAAAAAATCAAAAACTCACAAGTGTAAAAACATAACAGGTCCCTAATATATATATATATATATATATATATATTAATATATATATATTAATATATATTATAATATAATATATATCATATATTATATAATATATATATATTATATAATATATATCATATTATATATATATTAATGTTAAAGAAAGCAAAATAAGGGAAGGTAAAGAATTAAACTGCCTTCTCTGGATTTGAACCACCGCTTGTTGCGAATGGGGACAATATACCCGGTGCTTTACGGACTGAGCTATCCTCCAACCCAAAAAATTGGTTCAAGAACAGTCTTTAAGCAACGGAGCTCCCCGTAAAGGCGACATTTCCACCAGGTGCCAGCTTGTCCTCATACCTTCCCATTATATGTTCTTTCCTTAACATCTTAGTATAATTTCGATTATTATGTAATCATTTAACAATTCTACAATATAAAGAACGAGGGATGGGACAGGCTGGACACTTGGTGATGTTGTCGCCTTGACGGGAGCTCAGTTGCTTTTAAAACTGTTCTTGAACGCAAACTTTGGGTTGGAGGATAGCTCAGTCCGTAAAGCACCGGTATATTGTCCTCATTCGCCAAATGCGGTGGTTCAATCCCCCAGAGAAGGCAGTATTTCTTACCTTCCCATTATATGTTCTTTCTTTAACATCGTTTATATAATTGCGATTAATTATGCAATATTTACATATACTATATATATATATATATACTTATATATATATCTATATACTATATATTATATATACATACTAAATAGCTATATATATACTCTATATATTATATCATTTATATATATATATATATATATATATATATTATGGATATATATATAATTATATACTATATAAAACTCATTACTATATATTTAAAATCATGTGTACTATCCATATACATATCAAATTATTTAATATATCTAATCATATATAATATATCAGTATATCTATATACACTATCTATATCTATATATCTTCATACTAAGTCATCGATACTACTATATCTTACTACTACTTATCTCTATATATACTATATATACCTAATATTATACATCATACACTGATACAACTTATCTATATGCAAAAGGCCAATCCATATATATTACAGTTAAATAGAGACAATTTGACCAACTTTCATATATTATCAGTCAGTCTTTTAATATTAGAAACACAGCCATTATCAAGTAACACTTCGCCTTAGTAAAAAGAAGCTCAAAAATCTAATTCCTGAAAAACAATCATCATGATAAATCATGAAAATTAACCAATGCCAGGAAGTCTCCAGAGAGCCTACAAGCTAATATACTTCTTCAAGTTTCGCTGAACTTTGAACATTTAACTCAATAAATGAAAGGTCCTCTGCTCTTCCTACTCTCCGTTTCCTCTCTCTCCTCCCTTCTCTCTCCTCTTCTCTCCTCCGTTTCTCTCTCCTCTCTCTCTCTCTCTCTGCTCTCTCTTCCTCTCCTCTCGTCTTCTCTCTTCCCATCTCTCTCTCTCTCTCTCTCCTCTCTCCCTTCTCTCTCTCTCTAATAACATAGGAGAGAAAATGAGGCGATCAAAAGGACAATATATTATTAGTTGTCAGCTACAAAAGAGTTTTTCATCAATAAATTGATAACACACAAGGTTTGGTGAACTACTATATACTTCACTATATCGTATATTATATAAATATATACTTATACTAATAATCACTCCTATACTATATTACATCTATATTCGTAATCATAGTCCATCCAAGAATAAATATCCCTTCTTACATATAATATATATATACAACTTACAATCGCAGTATAATAATATATAATATATTATATATTCGGCTATACCACTTCATAGCTTACCTTATACACTAATCCTATATATATAATACTAGCTAAAATAGTATACTAACAGTTATATATAATATACATACCTATAAACTTATACCATACTACCTATATATAGGTATACTAATCATAGTATAATTAGTACAATAGATAGACTCACTACTATTACCACCTATCGTCTCATTATATTACTAGTATACTATATACCGTATTATATATTACAGCATACATTATACTACATAGTTAATATACTTAATAAACTTATAATCATATACTAATGATATATATATATACACATATATCATAAAGATTACTATGTCAACTCTTATATTTACTATAGCTCTATATATATATAAATATATATATCTTATAGTCTAGTAATTATATATCACATATCATATAAACAGTATATACTACTAATATTATATCATTACATATATATAATATGATCACACTCTATAGTACATGACATATCACTAGTATACTATAAATGCTCATTTAGTCGAGCTATACGTATATATATCGTACCAGTACTAGAGCTCTATTAATATTAATAATATCAGTTACAATCATTCGATCATAATCCTATTAACGTAGGTACGATTTAGTACTTATATCTAACACTACTAATATCAGTATATATATAATATATATACTATATCCAATGTTAACCGCTTCAGCTCCGCCCTTATCTACTCTCTGTATGTACCCGTCTTCTGATCAATACTTTGTCTGTAGCAACAGATCTACCACCGCTCCTGTCCAAAATAAAATCTCTACTTCCGATTGCGCTGCCCGCATATAATCTTCCCACATCTCAACTGTTACAATTTGTATTCGTCTGAGCACTATCGAACGCGTTCCATGAAGATCGCACATACGAATCGATTATCTATCTTCTTAATGCTGATCACCCCAGCCCGCCCTCGGCAGATCGGGTTCTCCTAACTAAATTGAGGACAGTACATCTCTATACGACATGCTCAAACCCTACTCGCCAACATACCTGCTCACTCAGTTACACTATAACTGTCTCTACCTACTCCTACCCGAATGTTAACAATATAGTGGAGAAAGAGATCAAAGTCGAGCACCACCAAGACACCGCTAGCACTAGCACTGACCGTATGCTCTGTCCATACAACTCTATGGACAGACGCCGCGACACGCCCTTCTATACATAAGTCCAGCCTCCCTGCGCATGCTCCCATGCGCCCACAGGCAGCTACGATTACAACAACTCCCCTCGATCATTACACAATTCCTGCCACAGCCGCGCGTCACGATTCTGATACCTCTGACGCTATTCCAATCAATTCTCCCCTGCAACAATACAGCATTCTGCCGGTTGTCAAATCACGCAACTTATACATTTAGAATGAGTATATTTGATTTAACTTCAAATTCTCCCGAGTCCTAGCATTATGTGATAACTTTTCAGAAAAGCAAAATAGTAGTTTGTGATGTTGCTCGGATTTATATTAGATGATCAGCTCTCTCTTACCCCACCACATTAACCAACTGAAATCAATCTGTCCTTATGCTCTAAGACGCGGTTGTGACAGGGAATCTTTTTCACGAATCTTCACACCTTTCTTTCGCTCAAGATTAGTTTATGGATCCTTATTTTATGATAAAACATCTGAAACAATGTAACATAGTTGAACTCGACTCGAAACTAGTGTCTTACTATTGTTACGGGGGGTCTTGCTATCGTTTTCTAAGGTCCGCCTTGAGGTTGAAGTGAACAACATTGATTCCTCTCTTACTTCGAAGAGAGTGTATCTTGTTTTTAGCTTATCCTCGACCCTAAATATTTCAGGCCGGCCTGAAGAATAATCATAGTCATGGTTGAGGAAAACGCAACATGATTACCAATTGCTATTCTTCTCTCGTCTGTAAATATTCCTTTCTCTAACGTGTCTCTCTTCACAACTACGACAAAGATTACACCCACTGGCTATTATATATACAGCCTTAACCTCCCTTCTTAATACAAAACACACTGTATTAAAAAAGCTAGAGAGACCTTTTTCCAAATCATTTCAATTGATCATTATAAATATATAACAAATCTTAACGGATGGTTCATTGTGATCTGAAAATGGATTGGGCGATATAAAAATTTTTCGCCAAGATTATATTTTAATCTATCGAGTTAGAAATAATAAGCTAATATATGTTTTAATATACGACACACTTATACAATGTATACTATACTATAATATATATTATATATATAAGTTATATATATATACTATATATATATATATATATATATATATATATATTATATAATATATTACTCTTCATATATCTTTAAACTATATACTATAATATATAATATATAATACTACTAAATACAGTAACATATTTTTCAATACTATATACTATATAATATATATATATACTATATCATATATAATATTATATATATAATATAATAATATATTATATATATATATATTATATATATACTATTATATATACTATATATATATATAATATATATATATATTATATATATATATATTAGTATAATTATATATACATATATATAGTTAAAAAGTTTTGCACCTCACGTGGGCATAGCCCTATTCTAGTATATACTATAATATTACTATTATATATACATTATATATATAATATAATATAATAATATATAATATATATATAGTATATATATATACTATATACTTATACTGTGCCCCAATGTTGTATGTGTGTGTGTGGCTGTGTGGGTGTGTGTGTGTGTGTGTTCTGAGTGTGCTGTCGTGTGTGTGTGTCGTGTGTTGTGTGTGTGTTGTGTTGGTGTTGTTGTGTGTGTGTTGTTTGTGTGTTGTGATGCTGTGTTGTGGTCTGTTACCGCTGTTGTTAAGAGTTTTATTTAACAATGGTCTGAAAAACTTGGAATATAAATAGAATATTTTGCAGAAATGGTATACGTATACTAGTGTTTCCAAAGATAATTTATTTTCTTATTTTATTTATTTTTTTATCATATAGCTTTCTTCAAAAGAATAAGAACTGTTATTTATTTATTTATTGACAGAGTTACGGCTTCTCCTGCATTTTCTTTGACTTCTCATCATTTGTTCTTTTCTTTTACGTCAAACCACGTTTCTAACTAACTTTCTTTATTAAATTAGATATAAAATGGGAGAGAAACATTAGGAAGGATGAACAAAGAATAACATTTCTCACAGGTTTCAAAACTTCCCGTCACTTATTAATAATTACACCAAACTTGAGGAGTAAAACAAATGTTTCAAAACTGGAAAAACGAATTACAAAATTACGAAAAAAGAGGAAGATTAAAAATTAACTTTTTCCACCAAAATAAGGTGTGAAAAAACGAAAGGAATAAAATTTTTAGTAATGATGAAAAAAAAGAGCTTTTGAAAATGCTGTTTGGGAGTATGCACTAGAAAGTTTGTTGAGAAAAATTTTTGCTTCTTGATGAGTAACGTTAGTTGTTCTTTAAACCCAAAGATTTTACCTTCTGTGCTGGCCCCTTTGATCAAAGATTCGAAAATTTAGAGTGTTTCATCAAAACAAAAATTTTGCGCGATATACAACTTTTACATAAAGAAAACAAATCTCATCGTTTATTGAAGTGGCATTAGACTCGATTTTCTGAACTTTAAAAAAGAACATTTAGTAATTGGGGAAAATATACCCTGAAATAATAATTATAGCTTTCTTCTTCCCTATGTTGGTTTTAGGAAAGGAAGTGTATTCATAACTTTTTTTTCATTTGATTCCCTGCCCCCCGCCCCCCTTTTTAATTTATCATGAAAACCAATCTATATTAGACATTAGAAACAGAAAGAAGTCTTCCAAGAATTAATTCTTCTTCATCTTCGTCTTCAACTTCAAAAATTAATCATAAGTACAGATAACTAAAACCTGAATAACATCCAGAGCAAATATTTCTTATACGACTCGCAAACCACACACCACACACACACCACACACACACACACAACACACACACACACCACACACACACACACACACACCACAACACACCACACCACTCATCACTCAACACACCCTATACTATATATATACTATTATACTATATACTATATAACTATATATTATACCATAGTATATATATATACTACTATAACTATGATATATATACTTATATAATATATATTTACTCATATATAAATATAGCGGTATATAGTATTTATCCATATTTATCCTTGCTATTACCATACAATATATATATATAATTTTCATTTCATACTTTTTTCTACAAAATATTTATAATTTATGCAAAAAAGAAAATAAATATTAAAATAGATATGAAATAATACTCTTATTGCTAAAATACTAAAAAGATTTTAATAATAATATTGATTTTGATGATTATGATTGCAAATTCAATGACATACCTATAGTAAACGTTACTGAAAAGGGGGCTGCTATGAGAGAGTACAGGCTTTATATCATTCAAGCTCAAATAGATAATACAAGTTGCCCGGATGACATTCCTCCCGTGTTTTAATGTAGCTTGATTCAGAGCAGGCTTCTATCCTCGTTCGTCTCTATCTTTATGCCTTAATGTTAATGCTTTTCCTCAATGTTGCAATCGATAGAATGTACAACCAATACTAAAAAAGTTTAGTAATTCTGATCCCTCTAACCATTGCCATGTAACAGTCACCTGTATTCTGAATGAGAATTTTGAATCTCACCTTATTTTTCATTTTTTTTTTCATATGAAATCTCATTCCAAGCATATTACAATGTAGGGTAACTAGATTTGAGACCTCGGAGAAGATTCTACTCGTTTTGACCGAAATCTTTAGTCTTTTTACGTTATTTAAAATCAACTCTTAAGTCTCTGGCAGAACTATTTTAAATATTGCATGCTGATTAAGAACTATTTTCGGTGAAACAGAATTTTTAAATAAATATTTAATGGGAAATCTCTAACCATTAAATTTATTTTACAAACTAATTGGTAACTATTTGGATTAACGCAACAGGAAAAAAACTAATTGAATCTGAAATTTCTATACTAAGAAACCTTAATAAACCGTTGAACAAGGACAACCAGTCAGCGCCCATATTCGTTGTATAGTTATTATTATTATTACTATTATTATTTATTTATATTATTATTATTATTATTATTAATTATTATTATTATTATTATTTATTATTATATTATTATAATTATAATTATTATTATTATTATTATTATCATTATTATTATTATTATTATTATTATTAACCCTTATAGAATTTTATTGTTTTATTTATATTGTTGCAGCTATCTGCATTATTTAAATTAATCTTTATATAAGTATTAGAATGTTTTAATTAGTCTCCCCTTGTAGCTACTTTAATTTAAATATTCAATATATTTTGCTGTTACTATCTTTATAATTATATATTAATTATTTACATTGTTCTTTTATACAATTATTATTTCGGTTTTTACATAATATTAGTTTTTAAAATAAACAAAATATTTTAATTTTTTGTTATTCAGCAACTATAAAAAAGTTGGTTTTATTCACATAAAGTGAATTGTAGAGCAATTAAGTATCCCTTGAGGTGCGGTGTACCATTATTTAACTTTTTTCTGAGATTAAATATTTAATTAATTTAACTTTTATTAAAGTTTTGATTTAGTTCTTTTCATACTTATTGGAAAATGATTTTTAAAGTTTATTTCTGAAAATGTGTTTATAAATTTTATATTGAATATTTTATATAAATTAGTTAGACTTACTGATGTGACTTTTATTATACAAAAAAATGAATAATTTTCAAAGATTTTTAAATTTTATTTTCTAGTTATATCTATATATTTCTATTGTCTAATATATATCTAAACTATATTTTATATATATATATATTATATATATATACTACTATATTATACTATATTTTATATATATATATATATATACTAATATATATTATATATCATAATACCAAGTTTGTTTAGAACCAAATGGCTTACACCAACAACAACCTGTATATACTATATAACATATATATATATATAATATAATATATATATATAAATAATATATATATATATACTACATAATATATATATATACATATATATATATAATAGTATAATACAAGATTCTAACAATGTACCAATTTATATACTAAAAGATATACCAGACTAGGGAAACTCTAGTCTACACTCTTTTATCTCTACTCGGGCCTCTCTTCTCTACTCACACTCTACTCTCTCCCTCTCATTACCCTCTCTCTCTTCATCCTCTTCACCTACTATACATTAACAGTATAAACTATATATCTTATCTTCAATTGACCCTAGTTACACAGATATACTATATAACTAGTACTAATATATACTACATAATAGTACATATAATTATAATTTTATTATATAAATATTACCTAATACTATATAGTAATACACGCGGCTCAATCATGCCACAGTAACTATTTCCTTACTGCTCGGGTCTCTCTTCTTCTCTCTCCTCTCTCCTCACTTCCCTCCTCTTCCTCTCTCTGGCTCCTCTCTCTATCTGCCTCTCTCCTCATTACATATATATCGTATATAAACTTATACATATAATACTACTATATCACATAACATATACTATATATAATTAATATTAGTACTTTATATATATATATATAATCATAGTATATAAATATATAACTACTACTATTATTATTAATCTATATACTATATATTATATCCTCATATACATATGATAATATCGCCATATATTCACATCATCTAAGCTTATATACGTATAAGAAGGATACACTATACATATATAACTTATAACAATATAGTAATATATATATAAATATATATATATATATTAACCCAAAAAATATTCATTAGATATTTTAAAGTTTATTGGTATCTTTATGTTTCCTTTAATTTTAATTTTTAATTTTGATGGTTAACTTATTTTTTTTCATTTCATATCATTTTATTTTTATTATTATTCATTTATATTATTATTATTTACTTATTATTTTATCATGCGCATTTTATTAATTTTCCCTTTAATATTTATTTATTTTATTGAATATTGTTTCTCACAAAATATTATACTCTTTATAATCGACTTCAATTCCAAAGGAAATATAGTATATTAAGAATGTATTTAGAATTTTAAAATACTTTTTTTTTTTTCAATATTTATTTATATAAATAAATTAAAGAACAAATAATGTTTATTTTATTTTATTTTTTTAATTAAAAACGCAGTGTTTCTATTAGATACCTAGAAAATAAAAATAACGCCAAAAAATTATATTCACGGCAACGTATGCTATAACTGTCTCAAAACAATATCTTTTACCTCACCTTTTTTGGAAAAGCCATTGCCTGTACATATTTACATAATTCATTGAAAAATAGCATTATTACTTAATGGCGATGATTTTTACACTTTTGTTTAAAATTTTACAAAAACATTTTATATTTATTGATGTAAACATTTTTCATATAAACCAATTTATATCAAAAAATAACGAGAATTACTTATTGATTAAACTTTATGAAAACTTTACAGATGATCGATTCGTTTCTATAATGTACATCGCAGGCTAAAAAATTGAACTTGATATATTATATCCAATGATATATTATATGTAATAATATATATATTATATTAATACTATATATATATACTTATATATTAATATACTATATATATATATATACTTTAATTAACATATAGTACTATACTATATATACCTACTATCATATATACTACTAATACTACTTATAGTATTATATCCTAAAGGTTGCAGATACGAAGGCCAAGAAGTGGCTTACAAAACTTTCACTAGAGTTTTTGACAAATTTCGCCCCGGTAACCACAGGTCAAAATTAAACGCTTGAAATTTGATGTTACACCTATAAGTCCTTCCTGAGAAAGTCAAGAGAAAAGAAAAACATCAATCAATATTAAAACAACGTAAGTAAGGTTAAGAGTTGCTTTCAAAAGAAGATATCTTAATAGTGTACTGGAAGCAAATGATATGTCAACGTAGATAGATAAAGATAATGAAAACAACCACATCTTCCCTTATAACCCAAACATATATGTTACGGAGATAAATCCAGAGGTTTGTTACTTCCAAGGATACTCTCCTAAGCCCATCATTTATCTGCCGTTGAATGAGTCGCTTCTTCAAATTATAAGGACAGTAATGAAGACTGGTGGACTTCATTGCAGCCTAAGAGTGAGAGGAGACAGTAACATATAGATCAGACAACCTACTACTATTGATACAAATAGAAATACAAAAGAGTTGTAGAACACACGAAGCAGAAATTCCTGAGGGACCACCACACAGAGATAGACCTTCTAAAGGAATACTAGAATTAGATGGTCTTCTACATGATGCAAGCCATAGAAGCCGACAGGAACATAAGTCAAAAGAAGGCTCTACATAACGAAAAGAATAAATATCAAAGTTTGCAAGCTTCAGACAATTACCCTAAGCTTGCGCACAACCCATACCCTCCCATGAGTGTGAATAGAGCTTATCACAGAAAGCCTTGATATGTCTCAAGTGAGGCCAAGAAACGAAAGCTTCATCTAAACATGAACGAAAGAACAGGTTAGGACAGAAGAATCATAGAGAAAGAAAAAACAGCCACACCCCACTCACCATATACGAATACGACCTGGCCAGTCCCACTGACAGCAAAAGCCATAACGTACAGCGCCGACTAACCTAATACAGATTTAGAACGACTAGCATATATTCCAATCCGGCAATGCTTTCTACAATTCTTCCATTCTGTATTAAGAACTCTAGCCATTCAATAAAAATAGACAGATAGTGAGGTTTAAAGTGACATAGGCATAGCTGAACTTACATTGACTGCGGCTTCGCTTCTCAGTACTCCGGACACTGGAAGCCACTGTCTAACTCAGAGGATGAGAGACAATACATTGACTAAAGTTGATCACGGCACCGTGAGCACGGCTCTCAACAGTTACCAAGCCACGACGTCGCCACAGCTCTCAGAAAGCACACGCGATTCTGTGGAGCACCCATCTCGACGATGTATAACTCCGTAACTCTGCCAACCTTACAATATTATTCACAGCTCATGGAGATCGCACAGAAATAAATATTTTACCAATGGAGGTTGACCACGAAGGAACCGGTCGAGAGCCAGGAATAGGCCTCTTCTAGAAAATGGATATCTAGAATGAACAATTCGGAGAAAAGAGTTTGAGCAAAACAGCTTACAGACTTAACACAGTGAGACTTAAAGACCTAACCGAAGTTATAAACCGACAGGATAGAATACACAGTAGAGACTGAAGGAGAGAGAGAGCATCCGAGATGACACGGAAGCAGAGAGAAGCACATCACGGCTATCTATATAAGATCAATGGAGAGCCTCGACTCAAACACTAACCGCCGAGACGAGAGCAGAGAGAAAGCACGGGAGAGAAGACAATAGAGAGACGAGAATAGATGCGAACGGCGAGACATCCACTAGTTGGACAGCTTGGCATTTCTAAATTATACAAAAATGCGTCCAAAAAGAGACTATAGCTACATAGCGCTACATACTCGAACGCAACCGCCACGATAGATTGCTTTTGTTCTTGCTCATCGTCCCAACACACATACAACTTGACAATATATACTTATTCGGACATGATAACGTAACCATCGTCCGCGACTAGCCGATAATACATATTCCAATCTCTCCTAATCCAGTACGTGCAGTGCAGATCACGTACACTCTATCACTCAGCTCCTACGGAACAACCATCGAAGATGCTGCTCCCCTTGCGTACGCTATCACAAACACAATGAAGTTCCAATATACAACAGCACACACCAATATACATCGCGCGCACTCTGGTGTTGTCCTCTTTTTCGCCATGACATAGTTACGCATGCAATAGACATGCCTTCACCTCTTCAAAACATCCGGCTTCTTCAAATCATATGACTTTCTCTTACATCATTAAATGGGCATTAACACCTCCCCGCTCACATCATAGCTAAGTACACATCATCGCTCTCTATGTACATGCTCATAAACACCACTATTTACTCCCTGCCTTTCGCCCTCAACGCTGCTTATCTCGTAATCAACATACTCTCGCGAGCATCTTCACTCTATCAACGGAGCTCCAGTAAAGCACAACCTATCATCACACAAGACACTTTAGCCTCGTTCGACTTGCTAAAAAAAAAAGAAAGATCTACAGCAGCTGCTATGGTTACGTTGAAATTGAAAGCTATATTATTACATAAGGAGCATTTTTAACAGAGTCGTAAGCTAACACTACAATGGACCAAAATGAAATCACCTTCAAATTTAACTATATTGATACTGCATCTATCAGATTAACAGTGTATTGAATTAAATGAAATATATATAATATTTAAATCACCTTACGTATTTACGGAAATATTGAATATTTATATTTGTCCATATAATATTATATAAACTACTATAGATAAATATATATATATACACTATAATATATAATAGCATCCTTCACAACTATTATTATAATTATACAGATATATTCAAAGTACTATCATAAGGTATATTTACTTACAAAAGTATTATTTTTCCTAAATAGGCAAACATTTTGATATCTTTGGCACAATACATTAAAAAGAGGATGATCTCTGATCGTCTATGCCAATGCCTTCGACCTATACAGAACCTACTAATATCACATACATACTATTTAGATAAAATTATATCATGTGAAATACTCATATATATATATACTAGTCTATATACATATATATCTACTACCATAAATATATAATTACTTATCAGTCAATTATATAGCAAATATATATTCTACATACTTAATGGATATATACTCTATATAACTACTACATTATATCTTAATCCTAATATAACTATATCATCAGACATGCAGCCTCAACCAGTTAATATTCTCACGTATAGGGCATCAAAGCACTGTCCAAACAGTCTCATCCACGTATCGAGTTCGGCCAAAACATTTCTCGAATGTCTTCCGCCGATCTCAAGTCATTCGCGCATAATCGATATTGAAAAAATTGTAGGTACTTGTATCGGTATCGGGAACTAAAATTTCCCTGCGTATCGGCCTCGTGCAACACCACATTCGAAATATTATATTAAATGTAATTTCATTATATAACGTCCTTAAATATTATCATACATTTGCTATAATTTCATATCATTATTTATACGTATACTACCTATTATAGTTATATATATACATAAGTATATATACTAACTTTAATATTTAGAGTCACTTTTACGAGTCACATACACTATGACTTAGACTTACTCATTTAATCCACTTTACTCTATATATACTAACTATTATCTATAAATTGAAATAAGCGAATCCTAAGATTAGTTTTTGAGAAATTGGTGCAAAGAATCTGTTCTGTTTACAAATTGCACAAATTGTTGTTATCTTTGATCTGTGCTTAAACTTATTAAACAAAAAATCTTGCTAAATACCTACTATACATGAAAACAAAATAAGATTAATCAAAATCATTCTAATTTCAATAGGTTAAAAACCTTCCACAACTCATTAGAGCCATAAAAGGAACATGGTTTATATCTAAAAACTATTGGATTTGCTTTAAAAGAAAACCCGTTTTTTTACCGTGATATATATATTTATATCATTATATATATATATTAGTTATAGTTAGTATATATATTATCATACCTTAATATCATATATATTATATATAATATATAATATATATATATATACATATATATCTATATATATATCATATATATACTATATATATAATATTATATAATATATATATAATATATATATAATATTCACTTATATCATGATTAGACTTCAGTTAAATATAAAAATATTCTTAAACTTAATAATCATTCATAAGAATTTTCCCAATGTCTGTATTTTTCACTCACTGCCAGACACTATATTTTCTTTCGAGACGATCCCAACAAAGTCTTTAAGAATATCATATTAACTAATAGAACGAATCCCTTACACATATCGTACTATAATTAATGAATAAATATATAAAAATTACATAAAAACTATCTCATATATTATATATATAATATAACTAACTATATATACATACTATATATATACTTATTCATAAACTAGGAACAAGAATTAATAATAACCTTCAACATTCTCACAAAATAATGGGAACTTGATTGTGACCTCCCGTGTGTGTGCATGTGTGGTGTGGTGAGCTACAATAATGTTGACTGCTGTGTGTGTGTGTGTGTGCTGTGCTGCAACGCCACCACCACACACCTTAGCTCGAATACATTGGCACACACACACCCTGCTAGTGCGCTTGTGTGTGTGTTCCTGGTCGGCCAGTGTGACGTCCGTGTGACCCATGGTATGTGTCCTGCTCGTCGGATGATAGTCTTCCATACCCCTCCCTCGTACCTCTGTGAACATCCTGTACGTACGTGTGTGGTCGACTAGTAGCCTGCAGACTCTCTCTTCATCCATTCAGGCGGATCTCCATTCCGCGTCAAACATCACCAATATCTCCCACCAGACGATTATCTCAGTAATACAACAATCAATTTTATATCGATCTCGACCAACTTGCATTTCCCTGCTTTTCGATATTTTTTCTCGCGCTGAATTCCGGAATCGTATGTCATTTGATTACTCGATATTGCAAGTCACATCAGAAGCTTAAACGCGTCAAATAAAATTACTATATTACTTAACCCTAACAAGTCAGCCATAGACCACACACGAACTCGGCAATAATAATCTAACACAACCAACTCAACTAGCGTCATCATTCAGAATTTGCTATTCCGGCACTGCGTCGACGCCCTCTTCGGCATTCGTAACTAACAAAGATAACCTTTCATTATCAATTTCGTCCCCACTTCCCTGACTCGCCTTATCTGACTACCCAATTCAACTATATCACAAAACAAAACAGCCCCACACTTATTACACCCAATAGCCATTAGGCCCAATACTTTGCAAACACCTCGCTATTTCCATTACATTTAATTCTTGACATATTACTTCCCCTTCCAATCACCCCTATTCAGTTACATTATGAAGAGAAAATTGAATTATTTAGATTGCAGGCAGCTCTTTTACATTAAACCTAATAATAAAGTGAAATTTAAACATCAAACCTTACATTGAGCTATTATACCTTAATTATTTATACATTTATCTTAACCAATACCTCCTGTGCAAGCTTTTGTTGAAAGCTAGTTGTACGACGATTTACGACTTGTCTCTTTAAACCACAACCTAGTCCTTCGTATTTTCACATTTGCGTAACAAATTCCCGTCCATTCGCAAAAGTATCTCACTCTTACAAGATTCAGATCAAAAAGTCACTCATAATCAACTGCATACTTACTTCTTTATCAAACCTACGATAAGTGATAGTTTAAAGTACTCCCACCATATTAAGGTAACTCCATTAACGCATTCTATCTCTTCTTCTTGGACTATATTTAGATCTTCTCTTTAAAATGTTATAACTATCATTATTTTCATATCTCAAGAAAGATATGTGGCCTATCATCTCATTCCTTTCCCTACACTTTCACTAGATTCCACAATAATATTATATCCAATTAATACTATTTTCTTTGTGAGTGTGGAAAGAATGAAGTATAGCTTTATGACTGAATCTCAATTTTCTCCATGTCTACATTTTTATAATAATTTTATTTGTCCTTTATTTTAACCTTCTACCTCATTTACTTCACCAGGTTGTGAGTTATTTTTATATACTTGCAATTTTTTATGGGCTATTCTCTTACTACAAAATCTATTCCATGTATAATGTTCCTTTTCCTACTTTAAATCTTTATTCCACTAAAATAAGATCTAACCTTTTTATTTCTCTCGCCTCTAAACTCGATACCAAAAAGCGTTTCAATAATCCTCCTTCTAGTAACGACTTTCTCGTAGAAAAATCATTGTATTGGAACCTAGTTGCTCCTTAACTACATATCTGTTCTTTTTTTAGAAATCCTTACCATATGTCTAAATCATCTATCAAATTTGCCTAAGCTTCCCATATTATCTTCTTTTTCGAATCATTCCTTTACTGTTTCTCCATATTTCAAACCTTTAACCAAGGTAACTTAAGAAAATAAATTGGATCATCTTAGTTCCTTATTACATCACTATTATTTTGTATCTTACTTGTTCTATTCGTTTTATATTTGTAATGTTCTAAAATTATTAGCAATAATTTGTTGCTTTAATTATAATTGTAGAGCGCTGCTTTGTAAATTATAATACAACTGTTCAAACCTCTCCTACTCACGCTTCTAGATCACCCTCTACCTCTGTATCTTCACCTTTAATTTTACAAGATCAATCTACTGCTCATATACCTATAAGTAATACTTTCTTATATATACTGAAAATATATGTTTCAATTATCACATATAAAATTAATATTAAAATTAAGATTTAAAATATATTTATTAGTTAATTTCTTAAAAATATTATAATTTCTTAAAAAATATTTCTAAGTATAGTTTATTACAGTTATAAGATATCATTTTAAACATTCATTTATATTACTCTAAAAAGTATCGCATCAGAGAATTAATATCAGAAGTTAAATAGATATTAACCACTAATCCAGAGTGAGCCGGAGCTTACAATTTAAACAGTAGCCAGAAGAGAGGCAGAGCAGACAGACAGGACGAAGGAGCAGGACATTGCATTAAATCAGACCGGGGCACAGCATCTTAGTCGGCGGAGTCGAGGCCACACTTTAAAATATAACCGGAACCGAGGATACTGCAAATATAATATAACGCCCGGCACCCGATTCCATTGGCAAAGTATCCACACACCCCAGCTTATCCCACCTCATACCATATTAAACCCCTTAACTCTAGCACATCTTCAGCCACTCCTCTCCCTTAAGTATAGTGAGAACAGTTCCAGTGCCTGAGTGACGGCTAACACTGACCCGAATTCAAGCTCTTCCCTTTTACAAAAATTAATATCTTTTAAACCTACATCCCTGCTTATCAATTGATAGATGAGAAAGTTTCGAAAGAAACTCATTCCTGCTGAAAGGTGTATTATATACAAGCCTGAAGAGTGCCCTATTACCTCAATTGGGCCAAGAGAGAAACTCCCGATTCAGACAGGCTTCAGTGTCTTTCCCAGGTTACAAGATCACAGAGAACCGTCAAAAAAATCGGGGAGAAAAAATTAAATAACACCTCCACCACACCAGCCTTGAAATTCAAACTCCTCAACAGAATCCAAGGCATACAATCATACTCCAAGATCCAGAAAGGAACAAGAGCCAGACCTAACACATGCATAAAATAAGAATTTCTTTAGTAAACTAAGTATTATGATACATACATTAGAGGCTTCAGAGTTGAATCTAATTTTCATCAAAATCAAAGACTTAGTATGTTGTTTGGCGCGAATACACGACTGACGTTTCGTTCTATCCCTTGGCGATTTCAATATGGAAATAATTATATCCGAATCAGAATTAATTTGATTACTAGAAATTTTTTTAGAATGAAATTCCAAAGGTTGAAGGTTGGTATTTCCTCGAGTAATTTACACCTTTTTAGTAGTTAACGCTACAGACAGAATATAACTATCCGGGGATGTATGAAGAACCTTGATTATACCTATTTTCCACGCTAATCGAGGACCATCATTCTCGTTTAAAACAACATCTCCAATGGAGATATTGGGGTGATTAGAATTCGTCCAACTTTGTTTTAAATTTAATAAATACTCTCTTTTCCAAGAGTATGAAATTTACTAATTAATGAAAGTAGATATCTAGAGCGTTTTCTAATCTTTACAGGATCAGTATAGGTGGGATCCTGGTCTTAATATTCCAGTGGAATAGGTAAGCTATTTAAATTGAAACCCATTAAAAGGTATGAAGGAGTGAGAACTTCTTTAATGAAGGGTTCATCACTTACATAGGTAATAGGTCTATTATTTAAAACTGATTCTACTTCAGTGAGTACAGTGTAAAATTTATCAAATGTTATTAAGGTAGTTTGGAGGGTATATTTTAAGTGAGTTTTAGTTAATCCAATTCATCTTTCGAAAAATTCTGCAAAATGATTCGTCCGGGCCCGATTAAAAGGCTAGGTTATAGATAGATTGGTTATTCAAATATTCCACGACTGATGAAAGTTTGTGAATTGTTTTAATATGTTGAAAAGCAGCTTTAAAATAAGTTGCATTGTCACTATAGCTAAGAGAAGGAGTACTTCGCCTACTAACGAAGTGGCGAAATTCCCTCAAAAATGATTCGGTTTCATTATCAAAAACTAATTCTAGATATACAGCCCTAATAACTGCACAGGTAAATGTGATATTAACCTTTTTTAGCAGTGACTTTTGATATTTTTACAAGGAAATATCCTGTGAAGTCATTACCTACAACCGTAAATGGCTTACATTCAATTAGTCTAGAACTAGGGAGTGCAGCTACAAATCTTTTAACTCATTCTTAGTTTATAGGGGAGACTTCATAACTAGACCCCCTACTTTTTGAAAGCAAAATCAAAAATTTCACATTTTTTTTATCTAAATTAGTAGAAAAATTCCTCCTGAACATCATAGTGTTATTATTTTCTAAAAATTCTAAATGGTTTTATAGATACATAAATTTATTTAGAGAGGTGTGTGTCGAATAAAAAAATTTCAATTCCAATCAAAATTGCAATTCCAGGTTCAGGCTCAAAAATTTTTTTTATTTATTATTATAGAAAATCTAATTTTTTTTCTTCATATTCTCAACCTCTAACCCATTCTTCTGATTTTACTCAGTCAAATAAATAGAGCCGATGCCGGAGCCGGAGCCGGAGCAGGAGCCGGAGCCGAAGCTGAAGCCGAAGTCGGAGCCATTTCTTGGGTATAATTTTTTTCATGAAATAAGTTTTTAGATGAAAAATTTATTACCAAAAGACGTGCTGAACA
>JABUQX010095585.1:55000-57500 GCA_015478945.1 Trachelipus rathkii
TGTGAGGGATCTTCGCTGTCCCGTGAAGCTTTAGGGTGGAATTCCTAACTGCGACGACTTCTCACTAAAAGGTACAAGGTCGGTAAAGGCTTTCTTTCGACTTATTTGCGCGTCATATTCTTCTACTACTTTTCACTTTCCAGTGCATGCTACGCACCTTACCCCCAGTCTTTGGGAAAAAAGGTGGGTGATTATATATATATATATATATATATATATATATATATATATATATATATATATATATATATATATATATATATATATATATATATATATATATATATATATATATATATATATATATATATATATATATATATATATATATATATATATATATATATATATATATATATATATATATATGTATGTATCAATAGAAGGGTGCTTGGAAACCCTGCTTGATCTACACGGTATTCTGCTGGGGTGCTCCTAGGTCACAAGAGCAACCAACAAAAATCAGGCCACACCGACATGGGCACAACATTCTTGTTGCGACAAATTAGCAATAAAAGACGAAGAAAAATTTAACTCGCTTCAGGACTTAAACCATCGACAACAGCGTCGTCGTTAGACAATGTACATGAAGCTCTATCCCTAGTCCGATAAGCCTCCCCAGAAAACAAAGGCATCTCGGAACAGTTTTAAAGTCTCCTGCTTTGATATCACTGCTTTGAAACTCGGAACTTATTTAAACTCATAGAAGGGTGCTTGGAACCCCTGCTGGAGCTACACAGCATTCTTTTTGGGTGCTCCTGGGTTACAGGAGCAATCAACCAAAGTCAAGCAACGCCAAAATGGGCACAACATACTTGTTGCGACAAATTTACAATAATAAGATGAAGAAAAATTTCAGTCACGCCAGGACTCGAAATATCGACAACAGCGTCGCCATTAGAAAACGTACAGGAGGTTCCACCACTAGTCTGATCCGACTCCCCAGAAAAAGAATGCATCTCGTTACAGTTTTCAAGTTTCCTGCTTCGATATCACTGCTTTGAAACTCGGTACTTATTTAAATCCATAGAAGGGTGCATTTAACCCCCTGCTGGGGCTACACGGCATTCTGCTAGGGTGCTCCCGTGTTACAGGAGCAACCAACCAAAGTCAGACCACGCCGACAATGGCACAACATGCTTATTGGGAAAAATTTTCAATTATTAGACGAAGAAAATTTTCACTCACGCCAGGACTCAAACCATCTACAACAGCGTCGCCGTTAGACAATGCACAGGAGGCTCTACCACTAGATCAATCCGCCTCTCCAAAAAGAAGGCATCTCGGAACAGTTTTCAAGTCTCCTGCATCGATATCACTGCTTTGAAACTCGGTATTTATTTAAATCCATAGAAGGGTGCATTTAACCCCCTTCTGGGGCTACACGGCATTCTGCTAGGGTGCTCCCGTGTTACAGGAGCAACCAACCAAAGTCAGACCACGCCGACAATGGCACAACATGCTTATTGCGACAAATTTGCAATAATAAGACGAATAAAAAATTTTCACTCGCGCCAGGACCCGAACCATCGACAATAGCGTCTTCGTTAGACAATGTACATTAGGCCCTACCACTAGTCCGATCCTCCTCCCCAGAAAAAGAAGGCATCTCGGAAATTTTCAAATCTCCTGCTTCGATATCACTGCTTTGAAACTCGATACTTATTTAAATCCATATAAAGGTGGTTGAAACCCCTGCTGGGGCTACACGATATTCTTCTGGGGTGCTTCTGGGTAACAGGAGCAACCGACTAAAGTCAAGGAACGCTGACATGGACACAACATGCTTGTTGCGACAAATTTGCAATAATAAGAAGAAGAAAATTTTATCTCGCTCCAGGACTCTTTTTTTAAAAAACAAATTTTGAAATAAGGTGTCGAAATGAAATTTATTATCCCACTAAATTGGAGTATGTTAATGCAAAAAGCATTGAAATATCTTGAAAATTAAAGATTTTATGGCCATTGTGAAAGTTCAAAATCAAAATTTCCTCTCTTTCCCTCCCCCCCCAAAAATACGAACATTTTTTTTTGCATAAAATTAAAGATAACATACTTATTCATCAAAAAACATTTTCTTTTATCGGTTTGAAATAGATGAGATTTTGCTATGAAGTCTCCCCTTTATTAATTTAAAAATGAATAGGTTCACTTAATTTAACATTAGTAATACATTAATTATCAATACCTTTCTCGAACTGAGAACAAACGACCCATATAATTTAAAAAAAAAAAAGAAAGAATAAATGTCGATATAATGTGGAAAAGATTTCTGTTGTTTTTTGGCAAAAAGAAAAGAGAAAATGTAATAACGGTATATTTACAGTATGTTATAAAAAAAAAAGTAAAATATCACAACTCCGAATATAGTCAAGAAAAGGTTAAAAAGAGTATAATAATAATAATAATAATAATAATAATGATAATAATAATAATAATAATAATAATAATAATAATAATAATAATAATAATAATAATAATAATAATAATAATAATAATA
>JABUQX010095585.1:60000-68242 GCA_015478945.1 Trachelipus rathkii
ATATCCCTGTGTGTGCTTAGAAGAAATTCCCACAGCGTACGTTCTGCTTGTCGTATTGGGCTGCTAAAGGGAGAAAGAAATTTGGGTTCCCAGCCCTCTACCACTAATCTTTTCGGTAGGAATGTTTATGCTTGCCTTGGACCTAGTCGTCACCGCCATAAGCGACCTTGTGTCTTACGCCAAAATTGTATGAATCGTTTGGGTACATTGAATGTTAGAGGAACAAATGGTGAGGGGAAGAGAAGAGAGGTGATAGATGTATTTGTAAAGTTTAAATTTGATTTGCTTGCTGTTCTGAAACAAAGATGAAAGGAAGCGGTGAGGTCTAGTGGTGGGATAGTGGTTTGAGCTGAAATGTGTGTGTGCTGGAAAGGAGAGGAATGAGGAGGAGAGAAGAGGAGTTGTGATTCTGGTGAGTGGCTTGTGACACAGAGATATGTTGACTTTTGTTTGTGTGAATATTAAAATACTAATGGTTAGATTGAAGTTTGAGAAGGTCAATGTATGTGTGTTTGTAATAAATGGTTCATCTGAGGGTGATGTTGAGAAGAGTGTGACTTTCTGGGATACTCTGAAAGATGTGTTGAACGGGGTGAGATTGATTGTGTAAGGATACATGAATGTGTGGACAGGTGATCTAAAAAGGGATGACATAACAGGTGCTTTTGTGAGGAGTGAGGTATATGTATAAGAAATATATTCTTCTAGCATAAGAGTATTCATAAGTATTCTAGAGGTGGCATAGGTAGAGATGGTATCAAAGAAAAAATTTTGTTTGGCTTTGTGTTGGTGAGGAAGATGTTGATGTATGTAATGGATGATAAATATAGAATGGAAGAAGATATGGGGTTCCATGCTTATTTTTATTATTTCCTGACGAATCTGAAGAATGTTTGAGAGGATTGGTAGAGGGGTTTGGCTGGGTGTGTAAAAGGAGGGGTTTGAAAGTAAATGTTGCTAAAAGTAAGGTGATTGCAGTGAGGGAGGAGAGTCAGCTTTTTGAAATCATTGTGGATGGTTAGCAATTGGGACAAGTATCTGAGATTAAATATTTAAACTATATGTTGACGAAAAGGGAGCGAATGTTGAGGAGTATAGTGGGAAAGTTGTAAATGGTAGTAAGGTGGCTGGTGCAATTAAATATATGGTAAATACAAAGGGATTAAGTATTGAATTAGATAGGATTTTACATGAGAGTATGGTGTTACCGGTGTTAATGCATAGTAGAGAAACTACGGTTTGGAATAAAAGGTAAAGATCAAAGGCACAATCTGATCAGAAAAACAATCTTATGAGCGTGTGAGGTGTGAGAAGAATTAATAAAACAAAGAATGAATGTGTTGGGGAGTTGTGTTGTGTGAAGAAAGGCATAAATTAGAGAATAAAAGAAAATGAATAAAGATGTTTTTTTTTTTAAATGGAAAGGATGGATGATAGTCGGTTGGTTAAGCGGATGTATAGTGGAGAGTGTGGATTGAGTTAGTAAATGAATGTCGAAAGGAAAGGAATGTAAGTTTGGCAGAGGAGAGAAGAAAGGTGCATAATTTAGGTGAATGACTAGGTTTTGTGAGGGAGTATGGATGTGGGCCAGGCCCAAAGGATAAACCCTAGATTAATGAGACACGAGAGTGAGGGTTCTTAGCGATGTTTTGAAACCCTAGGGTTAATTTTTGGTGGCGACGGGCTTGAGCTTATGGATATGAAGAGAAGGTGTTAGGGTACCTTTATCAGAGATTGAGAAACAATTTCCATATTCAAATCGGCATTTGATGATATGCAAATAATTAAAGGAAGTTTTAGAGCTAGAAAAATGAACTGTTTAAAATTTTCATATAGATTACAGGTAAACATTAGCAAACCTGATAAACCTTGGCTCAGATAGCTGGACAAAGAAATGACGAGGCTGCATGGAAAGAATTGTTATATATATATATATATATATATATATATATATATATATATATATATATATATATATATATATATATATATATATATATATATATATATAATATACAGATAGATAAATATATATATATATATATATATATCACAAAGACAAGTTCATATTAGTAAAAATTTCTTTAACTCTAGAATAATTGAACTTAGTTGCATAAAAAAAATTAGTAAAGAGTAAAGTTGGATATTTATCGATTTCCGACTTCGCTCCAGACTTCCGAATATTATTCGCAAAATCTGATTCTCAACTGCGGGACTTCGTCTAACAAATTCCGACCGCCGACTCCAACTCAGCTCAGCTCAGCCTCTGCCTCGTTAATTTAAACCGCGGCATACATTTGAAACTAAATTTATTTTTTATTTTTTATAAAGTATCGAAGGCAAATAAATATAATAAATAAATACAGAGCAAAAACCAAGTCGAAAGAATTCCTGTGATTATGTAAGTAGTAGGAACTGAAAATTGGTCGTGTCCTCTTTTACCCCACCTGACCTTTTTTACCCCATAGGCCTCTTTTACCCCCATCTCTAAAATTTGGCAACCCCAATTTTTGAACCCAAATTTTTACCTGCCCTTGACCTTTTTTGGCCTTGACCTTTTTTGGCCTTGTAATTTTTTGGCCTTGTATCTTTTTGGCCTTGTAGCTTTTACCTTCGAAGAAGGGGCAAGCCAGACGGTTGCGAAGCAACCGTCGTACGTATCTCCCCCTATTTTTGAACCCCCTTTAGGGGCTTAGCCCCTTTTTTGATGTTTTGGCCTTGATATTTCGGTTTTGGCCTTGATATTTCGGCTGAAATTGACCATTCTTAAAGGTTCGTAAGGGATTAGTAGGGATTATCTTGAACTCGGGTTGAAATTAACCATTCTTAAAGATCAGTGGAGGTCTTAGTAGAGATTATCTTGAGCACAAGAACCTGCCACCTTGCCTTTGGTAGGTAACTGTGCTAACATGAGGTCGTGTAGGTACCTGGACCTGTATAGATCTGTCCTAACTTATTTCCATCCGCGGTCACACCTACCCCTACACACACACACACACACACACACACACACACACACACACACACACACACATATTATTGTATATATATATATATATATATATATATATATATATATATATATATATATATATATATATATATATATATATATATATATATATATATATATATATATAAATATATATATATATATATATATATATATATATATATATATATCTATATATATATATATATATATATATATTTATAGAAAGGTGCGCTACAAGCATCGGAAAAGAAAAGCAGGAGAACATGACAAACGTCGAAAAGAAAGCCCAGCCTTACCGCCCCCTCTGTACCATTAATTAGTGAGAGCTCGTCACAGACAGAAAATCCACCCTAGAGCATCATGGGACCGCGACGGACCCTCACTATGGTAAATCGTCAATGTAAGGGTTCATCCCCTGGCCCAGTGGGCCACAACCATGCCCCCATACAAAACCCCGCCATTCTCTCCTATCATGCACCTTTATTCTCGCCTCTGCCAAACTCACATTTATCTCCTTCAGACATTCGTTACCGACTCGATCCACTTTCGGTCTCCCAGCCGGTCGGTTCCCAACACACTCTCCACTATACATCCGCTTAACCAACCGACTTTCATTCATCCTTTCCACATGACCAAACCATCTCAACATACTTTCATTTATTCTCTCGTTTACCCCTTTCTTCACACCACACAACTCTCTAATACGTTCATTCCTCACTTTATTAATTCTTTTCACACCTAGCATGCCCCTAAGATTGTCCATCTGAACACATTGAACTTTAGATCTATACTTCTTATTCCAGACCATAGTCTCACTACCATACAATAACACAGGTAACAACATACCCTCATGTAAGACTCTAGCGCACTCAAGACTTAGTCCCTTTACATTTACCAACGATTTAATTGCACCAGCCACCTTCCTGCCATTCACAACTTTCCTACTACACTCTGCATCATCCGTTCCCTTCTCATCCAACACACACCCTAAATATTTAAACTCAGACACTTGCTCCAGCTGCTCATCATCTAACATAACTTCACACTCCGAGGGACTGTCCTCACTCACAACCATAACTCTTACTCTTATCTACGTTCCCTTTCAGACCCCTCCTCTTTACATACCCTGTCAAATCTCTCCACCAATCCCCTCCCAAACTCTCTTCAGGACTCCGCCACACAGAACCAAATCATCCGCATACAATAGGTAGGGCCCTCCACCCCTCTCCATTCTCCATCATTCTAACACCATTTCCCGCCATCCCCACCTCGAATTCTTTCATAACCCCATCCATATACACATTGAATAACCAAGGAGACATAACACAACCCTGTCTCACTCCGCTATTAATCCTAAACCAATCACCATTGACACCATTTATTCTTACACACGCTTCACTATCGTCATACATACTTTTGATTCCATTCAGAAGCCTACCACCAACACCATATATCACCTGCCATAAAGCTTCCTATTAACTCTATCATATGCCTGTTGTAAATCCAAAAATCTAAATATAATTTATTCTTCTCCCTCATATTTTCAATCATTTGTTTCAATGTAAAGATTTGATCCACACATCCTCTACCACTTAAACGCACCTTTGTTCTTCACCAATCAGTCCCTCAGTCACTGACGCACTCTTCGACCAAAATACCAGCATATACCTTCCTACAACACTCAATAAACTTATTCCCTATAATTCTACAGTTCTTTTTCCCTTACCCTTGTCTAAGGGTACTATTACTGCTCTCCTCCACTCTTGGGAACTATACCCTCCATAAACGCTTTATTACACAACTTCCAACTCCATCACTCACCATCTCGCCTCCGCTCTGATCATTTCAATTAGTAATTTCATCTATACCTGCAGATTTACTCATTCTTCAACCTTCTCACCCTACCCATTACCTCCTTACTAATAACCTCATCCCCAAAATAGCCTATTCCTTCTTGCACCATCAAACCACACACATTCACTAACACCTCATCATTACTGTTAATATTGTGCAGATTTTGAAGTGTTCTTCCACACTCCTCACATCCATTTCATCAGTTACAAAAGCAATATCCCTATTCATTCATTATTCTACAGATTCTTATTCTCATTCTTAACCTTTCGCGCTTTCCAGAAGAGCTTCTATTTTCTTGTATGTCCTCATTCATCCCTCCTTCCAAACTGTTCATTTACCTCTTTGTTTTCTCTCCTACGTATACACCTTTTTAGTATTTTTTCCCTCCTTATATAATTCCAAGCATCTTTCTTTGAAACTTCATCATTTGCTTTTAGTACATTCAACTACGCTCCTTTTTTACCTTTTAACCGCTTTCATCACCTCTTCATTCCACCATTCACTGTTAACATTCTTACTTCTTCCTTTGCACTACTAACAATTGCTTCCTTCATTTGCCCCCAGATTTGTTCAGTATCAACTTGTTCACATTCAACCGATTTACTAGCGAGCGCTCTTACATACTTATCCTTATTCTCTTGCTCACTTAACTTCTCACTCTTAATTTTACCTACTTCCTTTCGTATCACCTTCCTCTCCATCCAAGCCCCCACTAACTTAATTTTACATAAAAAACATAATGATCCGATAATCCCATTCCTAAACCCCTCACTGATTTAACATCCAACACATACTTCAACATCTCCTTCTTCACCAACACAAAATCAATCATACTTTTCACTTCGATACCATCTCTACCTACACCAACTCTAGTATACTTATGGATACTCTTGTGTTTAAAGAAAGTATTACTTACACACATACCTCTCTCACAGAAATCAATCACCTTCCTAGCATTCTCTCATTTTCTCCCCCACCCCAAACCACCTGTTATACCATCCCTTTTTGATCACCTCATCCAACCATTCAGCAACACTATCAATCGGAAGCTCCTACTCACCCCATCCAGAACATCATCCAGATCCCCCAAAATCGTACTCTCTTCAACGTTTCCCTCAGATGACCATACGTCACAACCACACACCTTGACCTTTTTCAAACTTAATTTAACCATTAGAATTCTAGGACTCACACACAAAAAAGTCTACCATAGCTTTGTACCACAGGTCACTCATCAAAATTGCAACTCCTTCTCTCCCTCTCATTCTCTTCCACACCAGCACGCACACATTTCACATCACACCACTACTTCAATTTTCTCCTTTCATCTTTGTTCAGTCACAGCGAGCAAATCAAATTTGCCCTTTCTAAATACATCCATCACCTCTCTCTCCTCTTCTCCTCAACATTTATTCCTCTGACATTCCATGTACCCATACGATTCATACAATTTCGCCGAAAGTTAGAAGGTCGTTTACGGCGATCACGACCATCTCCGAGGCATGCATCAGCATTCCTAGCAAGAGATAGGTGGTAGTGGGCAGCCAACCCAACTACCACCGCCCCTTAGTCGACTTCTACGACACGCAGGACATACGATGTGGGAAATTCTTCCTCCCCCGCACACAGGGATATGAGTAGTAGGGATGTCTGTAAGGTGTTATCTAGAAGTGGGGTGTGGGGTATATATATATATATATATATATATATATATATATATATATATATATATATATATATATATATATATATATATATATATATATATATATATATATATATATATATATATATATATATATATATATATATATATATATATATATATATATATGCGAACACGTGCTCACCTACACCCACACTCACGCCTACACCTACACCCACGCACACACACACACACACACACACACACACACACACACACACACACACACTTACACTTATACACACATTCACTATGACACTTACACTCACCCATAGACACTTACACTTACATTTACACTTATACACACTGATACCTCAGATTTGATGCCTCAACTTTGATAACTCTCAACTTTTTTAGGCACGACTTTGATGCATCAACCTTTATTCAACTTTGATGACGTTAACTTTGATGACGTCATCTTTGGCGGTTCATCTTTGATGGCCCAACTTTGATGGCTCAACTTTGTTGGCTTAGCATTATTGTTGGCTCAACTTTGATGGCACCTATATTGTTGGTTCAGCTTTGATGGTGCCTATCTTGATGGTTCATCTTTGAAGGCTCAGCATTATTGATGATTCATCTTTGATGACGTCATCTTTGTCGGTTCATCTTTGATGACTCAGATTTATTGATGGTTCAGTACATTTTGATGATTCAGTTCATTTTGATGGTTCCTAATCACCGTAAGAAGCATCTAGGGATGTTCTATTAGTATTCTAAGAGTGCCAGGTGAGTGCCAAGTGAGTGCCAACGAGTGCCAATGAGTGCCAAGTGAGTGCCAATGAGTGCCACATAGTGCCAACTGAGTGCCACATAGTGCCAACTGAGTGCCACTTTTTTCAAGCCTTTTCTAGCCTCCCCTGAGCCTAGAATACCCCTAATATTGGTGTCTACCCCTAGGTTATAAGGTATGAGGAATCGATTGGTGTATATTACAAGTTGCTAGGATGATTACTACTATGAGTTAGTCTTTTTCTAACACTGATAGCCTATATATATATATATAATATATAAAATATATATATATATATATATATATATATATATATATATATATATATATATATATATATATATATATATATATATATATATATATTACTTACACACACACACACATACACACATGCCTAGATACATACACTTACACTCACACACAGATACACTCACACTTACGCTTACACACACACACACACACACACTTACATACATACACACTATGACACTTATAAGCACTTACACTCTCCATAGACACTTACACTAGCCCATATACACTTACACTCACACTCACCATAGACACTTACACTTACATACATACACACTATGACACTTATAAGCACTTACACTCTCCATAGACACTTACACTAGCCCATATACACTCACACACACACAGATACACTTACACTTACACTCACACACTCGATATTTTGATTCCTCAACTTTGATGGCTCAATTTTGATGCCTCAACTTTGATACCTCAGCTTTGATGGTTCATCTTTGATGACTCATCTTTTGTCTACCCCTAGATCATAAGCTGAACACCAGGACGCAGCATGATCCCTCCGCGTGAAGGCCCAGGACCCCTGCACGCCGCGTCCCTGCCCGTCGCATGCGCCCGTGCGTAATATTTCCGCGATCCTGCCTGCCGCACGCGCCCGCCCGGCAGGCGCAATATTTCCACGTTCCCG
>JABUQX010095586.1:5000-22354 GCA_015478945.1 Trachelipus rathkii
GTTTTACGACTGTCATCATATCCCAGTTTTTTAATAATAAATTTTTTTTTAATGGAGTTTTTTATTAAAATATTATTGCTACTATATGATTCAAACATCGAATTTCAAGTGGTAATTAGGACTATTTATTAGATTTTCAATATATAATTATCGAAATAAGTTATTTATCTAAACTTTAATTTTATAATAAAATTTACCTTTATGTTACAAAAATTTATTTTATTATTCTTTAACAATGAAATATGTATTTCCGTTTTACATGGACGAGAATACGACTTTATTTTAAGAAATAAACCCACTTAACAATATTATCTCATATAATTTACTTATTTTACTAAAATTAATTATAAATAAAAAAAAAATATAATTAATAGTATATATATTTATTTATTTATTTGTTTATTAAGAATATATTCGAAAACTCCTGACATTTAAACAAATAATTAACAAATATTGTAAATTTGATCCGATAGTATCTGGTTTATAACAAAATAAATGTTAAAAGTAATCGTATAAAAACATATATAAAATTACTCCATATAAAAAAATATATAATAAATTTTAGGGGGCTCGAATAGCACGGGGGCAACAGAATTGTGTATTATCTCATACCGTAGGTGAGAGGGGGGAGGAACCTAGAGACATACATCTACAATACAAGATAGCAGGTAGAATTCCGGAGACACTATCACTCTCACGAGAGTAGCGTAGGGGGTAATTGATCTTAAACCTATACTGTATTCCACGCCGGAGAGGTCACGAGGAGTACCTCCATATGACTCTGCACTCAATCATTTTGTCGAGTATAGTTATACCCTTGGGTATTATATCCTATTTTAAGTTAAAATAAATAAAAAATAAAAAAAAATAATAAATATAGACTCAGCGAGTCGATATAAAACAGTAGAAAATAGGTTAATATATATTTTTAAATCAAATTGATTTTAATCAGTTGATTAAATCATTACCACTGAAATTGTTTGTTAGGATCATATACTAGAAATATATTATTAATAATATATTAAATAAATTTAATAATATAAAAATAAATTCAAATATGGTAACGTGAGAGTACGTATAAAAACACCGAGATAGGTTTCATCTCCATTTTGTTATATATACGTCCTCGTTTTCCAAACGACTAATGAGTATTTAATTTTGGAAGTTTTGTTCTTACAAATCACTGTACGCATACTTTGGATAGATACCAACAATGAATTTTCAGTGGTAACGGACATGATTACAATCTAAAGTTCGGAAAAGTTTAATAATAAAATTTCTTAAATAAATATCAAAATTTTATGTAAATATTTATTTTCTCTATAAAAATGAAATATATCTCTAGAAAAGTCTACACTACAGAAAACACAATTACATATATTTTGGAATCAGCGTATATGGCTTATTATATAAATATAGTATAAAAAAAAAAAATACAATAAAATAGGCCAATATTACTATATAATATTTTTTTTTTCGATATGAAATTAATCCGAAAATGATACAACACTTTAATCATTATTAGAGAAGAATACCAATATATCATATTTGAAGAATCATCGTAATAAAGCTTATTACATAATAATATATATAGTTATATAATAATATAATATAAATATTATATAAAAGTATAATTAATTTACTCATTAATATGCAATAATAATAAAAAAAAAAATAAATAATCTATATATATATTATTCAGTGGAGTATCTTACTATGAGTGAGCCTCAGACGGAGTGAGTAACACACGAATATCTATATAGTGAGTAGATCAGTTTATTCCTAATAACCTACCTATAGGTGATACGTATCTATACTTATATAATTAATATCTAATACCTAAAATTAAATACACTTATCTTTAAGTAAAAGGTAACTAAATGAATCAATTAACCGTAACTCCACTATGCTAAACTCGAGGTAGGGGGTAGTGGTGATAATCTAGTCCTTATCTCACTTTAGTTTCACCTATATATATAATATATACTCCAGTAAGTCCAGAGTAAGATCCTATCCCGTATATACCTGCTATATATATAAGTCCACATCTCTTTTAGTCGGTCTTATTAACTCACTCTTAGTAATATCCCTATTATATTAAATAAAAAAAAAATAATAATAATAAGATAGTAGTGAGAGAGAGAGTGAGGACGGTAATACTATAAAAATACGTAGATAAGTGTTCTTAATATAATAATATTTTTAATAATCATAATATTTTGATTATATATATACCTATATAAACTTAGATAATATATAGATAGTTAATAGTGATAATCAATCATTATCATATAAGTATAATATATATATAAAATAAATAAAAAAATTCAATATAATATACTTCAGAAGGAGAATACGGTAGTACTAATAAAATACTATGAAATATAAAATTATCTTCCTATTAATTAATTATATAATATATATATATATATATTAATATTATATATTATTAATATATATATAATTAAATATATATATATAATATATACTATATATTATTCAATAAAATAAATAATATATATATATATATACTATATATATACAATATTTATTATATATATAATAGATAATATATATATTATATTAATTAATAATATACTATTAATATTACTATATATAATATATATATATATATATTATATATAATTATATAATAATATTAATAATATATATATATATATTAATATAATATAAAATAATATTATATATATATATATATCATATATATTTAATATATATATTATATATATAATATATATTATTTACTAATGAATGTAAGAAATATTAAGTTATCTCTGGATATCTTGATGCTTAGAAAAGTTTATTCCATAGTCCGATAAAGTTTATGGTTCTATTTAATCTTATTAAGGTGAGTTATTATAGTTTTTTTTATTATTATTGTTGAGGAATATGTTTTTCAATGAGTGTCGAGTTGTTGTTTTTTTTTATAAAAATATTAAATAGTTATTTAATTTGAAAGATTTGTATTCAATTGGTAATGATCGTGATGTGACAACTTGTGTTAAAATTTAAGACACTAATTAAGTTTTGGAGTTTATTAATAAAGAGCAGTTATATTAGAGTATTTAATTTTTTTTATTTTTTTAGTAGTAGTTTATAATAAATTAGGAAGTGTATTAGATTTTAGTTAAGTTAGCGTAGATATATTTTAGTAGTATATATATATTAAGCTTTAATTTTAAATAAATATTTAGTACTTATATATATATATAAATTATATATATATATAATATATATATATAATTATATAATATATATTATATATATATATAATACAGTTTTTAAATAAGTTTAGGATTTATATTTTTTTTCTAATTTATTTTTATTTCCTTTATTTTCTTTATATGATTGTTTAAGGTTATTTATAATTATTTAAGTACTAATGATTATTAATATGACAACAAGTTGTTATGTTATGATAGGAGTTTCAAAGTATTTGAAGTTATACCTCGTTATACAGTTGCTATAATATAATATTATTTTCTTTATTATTATATAGTATATTATTTTAAGATTTATTTTGAAAGTTTTTTAAGTTGGGAATTTAGTTTATTTATTAATAATTTTATCCCGATTATTCTACTTATACTTTTGTTTTATATGAGTCTATATGTTTACTTATTTGTTATGTGTGTGGAGTGTGTGTGTTTTAGTTGTGAATTTAGCACTATTATGTCATGAATGATTAGCTTTTCTAAATTTAAATCTTTACCCAATACCTCCGCGGCTTAATTAAAATGTATTGCTATGATTGAAATATATCTTATACTTATTTATACTCTTATAATAGCTAACTATATATATATAATATAATATATATATATATATCTATACCCTTTTGCTACTCTTGTTGTGAACTCAGAATGCTAAGAATCACCCTCTACTCGTATAATGTATTAACTTAATTTATTATTTTCAATAATTTCATCTTATATATTTATAATAACTATAGACAGGGTGGAGGTATGTAGTGCTCAACTGATCTTTAAAATAATGAGTTTACTATATATAATATATTATATAATATAATATATATATATATTATATATATAATTATATATATATATACCTATGAACAAACTTCTCTTGCTTAATGTTGACGAGAATCTTACCTAAAACTTCGATGAGCTTATTATATATATATTAATTATATATATAATATATATTATATAGTATTTATATATTTAATCTTGGGTGGAGTGGTGGACGTGTTGAAAGTTGGGCCCCGGTCAGAGTTTTTTATCTTATCTTATAGGCGTTATTGTTATTATATTACTATTGTGTATGTGAAAGTGTGTGTGTGTGTTTTTTTAAAAAATGTCAAAATCTATTAATTGAAAGTGTTAATTAATATTGTATCAATTTTTAAGCAAAATTTAGTTTGTTTACCGTATATTCTGTAAAAGTTTGGAGTTTTTACAGGATAAGTTATAGTTTAATTTTTTTTTTCTTTTGTAGGTTTAATAAATTTAGCGAAGTGTAGCAAAGTGCTTTAGGTTAGTGTATAGTGTATAAAGCTTTATTTAAATAATATAGTAACTTAAACTTTAAGTTAGGATTTAGTTTTTTTCAATTTTTTTCTTTCTTTTAGTGTACGGTTTTAATAAAATTTACGTAAGTGTAAAAGTTGTTTAGGTTTTAAGTTTTTTGTTTTTAGTGTATAGTAGTTTATTTTTTATTAGTTAATTTTAGTGCTCGAATTTTTTAAGTTGGGAATAATTTATTCAATTTATCCCGATTTCTTCTTTTGTTTAGTCTATGTCTTTTTTGTGTGTGTGGAGTGTGTGTGTGGTTGTGAAAGATGCGCACATTTGCATAGCCGTGGGCCTTTCTATTAAATTTCAACTATCCGGGCTTAAATCTAACTCGTCCTGTTGAATATCATCTATCTAACTCTAAACCCTAACCTCTTGCTCCTGTCTGAGACTCGGATGTTAAGGATTCCTTCTCCAACTCGTTTAATGTATCTAACTATAACTATTTCATATTTCGTCTGAAGGGTGGAGTGTGTGCCTATTTAACCATTAATACTCCTGTAACACACCCGTCTCGTGAATCTCGAATCTCCTAACTTCGCATGCTTTGTGGCTCAAAATCTTTCTTCCTACTACAAAATCTTGTGCTTCTGCTACTGTTCTCTCTAACAGAACAGATTTTCACATCTTTCTTTGAATATCCTTTACCACCTCTCACGAGAACTAGTTATATCTTCTCATGCTCAAATACTGAGTCCTCTATTTAGGGATTTCATGTACACAACACTGATTGGTTGGGGTCCTCTCATACTTGATTAGGTGGGGAGGAGGCCGACATTCAGCAATTCTAAGATCTGGAAGCCAACTAAATTCAAAGAACCTACACCACATTCCGGATCGTCCTAACCATTTCTTTGCACACACTTGACCTATGTTCACCAACTAGTCCTCTCTCTATAAATACCTCTTCGCTCCATTGGTCAATCTGAACCACAACCTTTATATGCGACTTTAATACTTCTCTCCAACAGCTCCATCCTGCCCTATTGCGTTTTTCTGTCACTTTGATCGGGGGGCGGGGCTTGGCGTCGCTTCTACGCTAACTATAATTGGAATGACTGCTTTGACTCATATGCCAAAGACTCGACCTTCTGCACTACAGGTGGGGCTTAGTCGTTGACAGGATGAGCAGGTTCATTCTCTTCGACTAATCTTCTCTCCTCATTAATCCAGGTTCGTCGTGCCTGTTCCTTTGGGGGGGCCATTCAGCCCAGAGACAAGCGCTTATCGGGGGTGGAAAGATTCTCGTTTCTCTCTATCACTCCGCTAATTTTCCATTCGCTAGAATCGTTGCAGATACTCTTCGACGAGCAAAGCGGGCTTTCATAAACGAAGGTGCGCTAACCTCCTTGGTTTTCCTACTGATAAATCTTTCTGGCTCTTGCCAAAAACATCTCTAACAACTTTCTGTAAATCTACCTTTCTCCTCTTATTCGATCTTGATGGTTCTGTTGCAACTCTCCAACTGAAAAGGCCAATCTCTTCGCCTCCTATTTTCCACTAACTCAACCTTGGACGATCTGCATTCCTCCTTCCTACTCCTTCCCCTCTCAGGTGTCCTATGTCTTTGCCTGTGATTACATTTGAACGGTTGCATGGGCTCCTGAAATCTATGAACGTTAGGAAGGCGGGTGGCCTAGACGGGTTTCCTCCCCGAGTTTTGAGGGGATGTGCTTCCGTGCTGGTCCCTCCCCTCGTTCAATTATATTCTCTATGTCTCAATACTAACACTTCCCTCAGTGTTTGAAGCACGCACATGTCCAACCTATTGCCGAAAAAAGGAAGCCGCTCTGATCCTTCTAACTTCGCCGCTAAGCTTCAACCTGTATTCTATTAAGATTTTGCAACCCTTCTCAACCTCTCACTTCTTAGACTAATCTGGAATCTCATCTCTTTTCTTTCCGATCGCCAGTACGGCTTTCGGCGTTCGAGTCTACTGGTGATATACTCTCCTATTTAACCGATTTATGTTGTTTTTCGCTCTTAGGAACACGGGGAGACTTGCGTGGTGGCGCTTGACATATCCAAAGATTTGACTGGTTATGGCACGCGTCATGCTCTCCAAGCTCCCCTCTACTTTGGGTTCCTCCTTCCCTCTTTGCTTATTATGTCTAGTTTTACTTCTTTCAAATCGCTCAATATCGGCTGTTGTTTGATGGGGCGACGTCTTCTTCCTTTTTCTGTCAATTAAGTGGTGTTCCTCAGGGTTTGTCTTTCTCCTACTTTATTCCTACTTTCATATGATCTCTCACCTGCACATCTAAACTATTCACTCATATGCCGAGAACTCGACCCTTCATTCTTCAAAACTCATTTCATTCTGCTCTCCTTTTACTTCTAGAATTGCTCTTCGTCTTAATCTTTCCGATTCTATTCTCGCGATCTGGATAGAATTTCCGGGTGGGGTCGTCTCAACCTTGGTAAAATTCAACTCTTAAAAACTCAACTTTTTACAAATCTCCCTCTCAAGACACCTTCTAACTTTCCTATCCTCTTCGACGTTCTCTCGTCTCTCCTGTTGACAATATAAACATCCTTGGCCTTAACATAAACAAAAAAATGTCTTGGAAACCTCGAATCACAACGGTTGCTAAGGGGCCTCAAAGAAACTGGAGTTCTGTTTAGACTGCGAGACTTTTTTTCCTCTCCACATTACTCCAGTTATACAAGGGCCTCAGCCGCCCTTGTATGGAGTACACCTCTCATTACTGGGGGGGCTCAGGTTTCACCCGGCTTCTGGATAAGGTCCGAGTCAAAGGCAAAAAAGATTATCAACACTGTCCGTTTTCTTTCCTACGTTCACTTGACCCTCTAATCTTTGTGACGGCGCGAATGTTGGTGCTTTATCCCTTTCTATAGGTACCTAAGCGGCAAGTGCTCGAGGGAGCTTTCCCCTCGCGTACCACTCCCTTTAAGACGCCCTCGTAGCACAAGGGGTGCTTGTCAGCGGCACATGAGTTTTTGTGTTGATATTAGCAACTCCGGACCGGTCGCTGTGGTGCCTCCTTCTTTCTGCCACCTCTGTTCTGTGGAAATTCTCTTCCATCTTCTGTGTTTCATACTCAATTTAATTCTCACTCACTTTAAAAGCCCGCGTCTGTGCTCATTGCTGCGTTTTGCGTTAGTTGATAGTTTTGTTGATTTTAACACCCCTCTTGAATAGGGCTTTGCCGCGTGAGCGGTGGTGATGTCTGTAAAAAAAAAATATATATATATATTATATATCATTATATATATCTATTATATTATATATATATATATATATATTTATATATATATATATATATATATATATATATTCTAATATATATATATAATATTATATATATATATATTATATATAATATATATAATATATAAATATTAATATATTATATAATATATAATATTATTATATATAGTATATATGTATATATATAATAAAATATATATTATAAATTAAAAATTTTTAAATATATATATATTATATATATATATATATATATTAATATATATATATATATATATTATAATATAATATATATATATATAATACATATATATACCGGCCAGTGTCTCAAAAAAATGTACTAACACATTGATTGCTTTTTGTTTTTCAGGTGTAAATACTGTAACAGAAGGGCAGGAGATCAACTTAGCTTGGAAGAGAAATTTTGTCCTTAAATGCTATTGGAACCACCGAAACCGCACGAAGTGCAAAGAGGTTCAGGAGGCGAGCTCGATAAACCAACCCACCACGCACCGGACCAATTGCCCGATCAAAGAGAAAATTGAAGCAGTTGGAACCGTTTCACTAACGTCAACAAGAAACGTTCTGGACGACCCCACGGAAACTAATCCAATCCTTAGAGGAGAAAGGCAAAATTATGCAAATTATTTAGGACAAACGGTCGAGACACATCGGAACACCTCAAACGATTAGCGTCCATCGAATTTTGAAGCGTCTACACTGTAAATCTACATACCAAGACTAATCCATGCTCTCAATGCAGACGGATCCGGACCTAGTGACTTCAATTTTGTTGATGGTACCTGGTTTAAATATGTGGAAGATGCAGGTTTCCACCAAATTGTCTGGAGCGATGAGTCCACCTTTATAAATTAAATGGCTTTCGATTATCGACCATAAATTGTACCCCTGCAATCCCACGTTAAAAAGTTGAAGCATACCACTTAAACGCTACCGGGGTACTGTGTGGTGTGGGATCAATATTGTGGGGGCATCATAGGAAGTTTTTTTTAAACGGGAGCGGTCGATCAGGGGACGGTACCCTCTAACCTTTATGCTGCAGGGAGTCGGGGTGGTCCACCATTGCAAAACGTCGAATACATTGACGAGATGATTGGTGATTAAACTGACGTGATTTAACTTGTCAGCTCAAGATGGGCGCTGATTCTTGCTATACCCGCACCTACTCATCGGCGGTGTGAGAGGCTGCAGCTAACGTCTCGGATGCCGCATTCAACACATGGAATTTGGATGCGAAGGTTGTAGAAGTAGTTATGCGTGTCTGCTTTGGGCGGAAATATCGACTGGGAGCCGAAATAACTGGCGCATTGTTTGTTATTAGGGGTTGGTTCTGTGTGTTGCGTTGGTCTTTTTGTGTCTTGTGCGCCTCTCTCCGGTTCTGTAGAACGTCACTGCGTGCGCTGGGCCTTGACGGAGCGTTAGTGGTATCTTTCTTTTTTATTGGAATAGAAATATATTATAGGTAATCCAGTCAAGACAGAGCTGTTTCGCTCTTCTCAATGAACCTGTCAAGTGGAATTAATTGAAAATGCAATTGAAATTTCTCGATAATGCCGAAGACAGCGTGGGTCGCGGCGGACAAGTCATAGAAAGATTCCAGTAGAAAATGAATAACTGTTGGTGTCCGTTGTCGCGTTGTTTATGATACAACTAGACAGGCGATACGGAGTTGAATAGAACTCAGTGGTTTGGCGACTCCATTGGATTCGTGTATCAGCGGTGTTTGGACAATGGCAAAGTCATCCAGTGGCGGAGCGTGCTCCCTGCGAGGATTTGTGAGATCATAGTTGCTGATTACAAGACCGGAGTCCGAGGTGAAGAATTCTTGCAATAAATGTACTGATCTGTAATTCAAATCCTTTAAAACTTGTCACTATGTTCATCAATAAAGTTTGTATAGTCTTTCAAAGTGTTGGTACATTATTTTGAGACACTCTATATATTATTAATATATATATTATTATAATATTATATTAGTTTATATTATATATATTATAACTATATATACATATAATTATATTATATATATTAATATATATATATATATAGTATATATATGAATTATAATAATAAAATATATTTATTATATTATATATAATATAATATATATATATATATATATATATAACGTTGCTATTATTATAATATATAATATAATATATATATATTATATAATATATATATATATATATATATATATATATACTATATATATATAATATATATTATATATATATATATATATATATATCTTATTGCCACAGTGCTGTAAAATTTGTATATATTTTTCATAACGTTTCATTAAAGTCATGTTAGAAATATTTCTTCCTCTACATGAAAATCTTTTATTTGGCGAAGTTCATAATAACAGATGAGTGAATGAAGTTCAGCAGTTTTTCTTGCGGAAAAGGTACGTTTTTTTTACTCAAATAAAAAAAATCCTACTAAATTTACGTTATTATATATATGACTTGCAACATTGTTTTCCTTTTGGTAGATTTTGAAGTAACTTTTAAAATATAGGAATAATTTGATATATAATCTTGTTACATGGAATTTAATAACTTCTGAAAATAGCTTTGTAATTTTATTTTGTAATTTTACTGAATGAATGTAACTCCGTGATACGCCAATTTTTCTCATAATCATGTTTGGTAAATATAATCTTGAATTTGCTAAAAGTAAAGACGGATATAGAAACCCAAGTAATGAGTTCTTTTTTAACTTTAAATTGTTTATTGAAATCAAAAATATAAATTTGGAAAGTAATATTATAAAAGGAAAGTTTCTTTTCATTCATCACTTTACTGCAAAAAATGAAGATCTCTTATTTGCAAAGATTTGCCTAAAGAAAAATCTTTTCATTTACTGTTAGTAAAGGATTTCTGCGCCCGACATTTTGAAGCTAGCTTTTCCCCGTGTAATATATATATAATACGAGTACGAGGAGTTTACTATTTTTAATTAAAGGACAGTATCATAAGGATTATAAAAAAAATAAAAAGTTTAAGTGTCATTGGCGATAATACGGTACTTCTGTTGCCCCGTTATTTCGTTATTTATACCTTAGTCAAAATAACCGGGTGCATAGGTTTCCTTTGGTATATTAATAGGTATATCAAAAAGTATTTAAGTATGATTCAGCATAGGTAGCTAGGATTGTACTTTATTAGTTGTAAACTAAATTAAATGTTAGGGGCATATAATGTTTGATTGGGTTAGTGATAGCACTAAACTAGTACTTATTATATTCAAGAATGGTTAGGTATTAAGTAAACCTGTTTATTGGAAATTGTTAGGCCGTTAGGTATTATAGATAATATATAATTAAGCTTTTTGGGAAGTTTGTTAGGCGATAGGTTTAACAATATATAGCCATTTTGGAAAGCTGTTTGGCAGTAATTATATGGCATAGGTGTAATAACATTTTGGGATAACAGCTGTTTAGGTATGCGCGTAAGGTAAAATTATCTAAGCAAATTTTGGAAAGGTTTGCTTTATGATACGACGTAGCGTCAATAAAGCAGATTTTGGAAGCGTGTTGGGCGCGTAAAGGTGGTAGGGAGTCAAGGGTAGAAGTGTGTTTACTGGTATAAGGTTGGGTCAGGTAGGGAATGTTAGGTATATAGGGTTAGAGATAGGAGATAGGAAATATGTTAGGGGTATACGGCTTCGGAGTAGGATAGGAAATGATGTTTAGGTATAAACCGGGTTGGAGTTCAGGTTTAGGATGTTAGGTAATAGGTTGCGGAGGTATGGTAGCAATAGTATGAATCAAAATCTGGAATGTGGGAAGAGGGATCTCGTCGATAGAATGTTCCCCCTGAACCAAGTAACTCTGAATACAATAATAACACAATGAGTGTTTTTTTAATTGTAGTTCACTAAAGAAAAACAAGTGTTAGGAAAATTGTTGGCTCGAGATTACCGTTGATTTGTTTTTTTCACTCACTATCCTTCTCATATCTAAATCACATCGTTAAACTGAAGTAAGCACAAAATTCATTTTATATCACATTATTAAATTTAATTTCCTGTGTTTTTTTTCTTTTTTGTGTATCCACTTAGTGTGTGAATTAAGTGTTAACTAACTTTGTTTTTCTTATTTAAAATTCATATGACCAACATTTTTAACCTAGAACTTTATTCTTTTTAACATTTTTGTGATGGTGACTAATCTGTCATTAAGATACTACAAATTATTATCAGAATTTGGCATATAATATCTAATTATTTATCTTTATTAAAAAAACATACATAGAATAGACCTTCTAATTCTACTGCTATAATTATTAAAATAATTTTTTGTATTAATTATGAAAATGCTTCAATTATTAAAAGTAAATTAAACAACTAATATTTTTAACAAAATATTTTTATAACTATGCCTTATTTGGCCAAACGCTACTTTGCAAGTACATTTCATATCACAATTGGGTTTTTGGCCCATTCACTGGGTGTTGTATACTAAAGGTGTTTTGGCAAGCTATAGTAAGCTTAGTTAGCAATTATACGTTAACATTGGCATAAACCTCTGAGGATATTTATTCTAAAATCAAATAATATTCAATAAACAAAATCATAAATTTATATTCTATAAATAGTGTTGATATAGTAAATATTATTTTTATTTAATATTTTCGCTATATTTCATGCCTTATTCATGATCTTAATTGTAATTAGTACAGGTTCAAAATATCTGTAGGAGGGCGGCAGTATCAGTTCTCCCTAATCAATCTTGCATATGGCTCTACCACTATATAATATAAAGTTTCGCACTGTGGTTCATAGGAGGAATTGTGGTGAGTCTATCAGTAAATACAATTTGGGGATGGTTGTATCTATTCTTGGGGTTACATGTAATAATTGTTCTTTCTATTAGAGGTATACATTCATATAAGTAATAATTATAGGAGTATTATATGTCTTGAACTTGTGCATTCTCTATAGTTATATGTATATGATCGTTGTTTGATTTGGGGGTAAGCGGTCTTTACTGTATTTGTAATCAGTTGCGTAGTGGGCTGAATTTTGTTCGCATTTTAGAGGTACTTCTCGAGGACGCGTATTTCACCTAATAGTGTAATTTGCCGATGAATGCCTTAGAGTACCAAGTCAAGTATTATTAATATTGGCTGTTTCATGATCTGAGTTAATTAGGGGTTCTTTATTGGGAGTTATTTTTTGTCATGCTGCGGGGTTCATCCTGGGAATTTATTGGCAATTGGGGGGGTGGATCCCGGCGATGTTGGTTTGTTGCAAGGAGGGAAGCAAAAAAGGGTTAAAAGGGCACTTACTATTCGTCGTGTGCATCCTCTTTATCAACAGTGGTAAACATATTAACTTTTCTGTGCATTAGAGGAAAATGTTGGGGTTGATTGAATTTTCCTTTGATTGGTTTGGGATAATTTTTTTTGTTATTTGCAGTGGGTCTTTGTTGCGCCTGGGTATTGGGAAAGTTGTTTGGTTTAATAAGTTGGGTAGGCTTTATTGTTGCCTTATTTAAATGAAATTAAGTAAATTCGCACAGTAAGACGGTTTTTCGTTAGGGGGTTTCCGTTAAGTCTATTATACACCTTAGAGTATTTTTTTTGGAAAATAATTTCTATTGACATTGAGAAGAGAAGTAGTGTAGTCCTGATTATTCATAGTGTTTTTGAAAATCTGCTCTCAATTTCTCAGTTTTTTTCTGGTAACAAATTATAAATATGGGTCCTCATCGCATTTTGCTCTCTTATTTTTGTAATGGGTGTACAGTTGTTGTCTATTGGCAATAGTAATTGAAAAGTTCCTGTAAAAGTAGATGTTTTATAAATTTAAAATGGCCAGAGGAGAGGAGGGTCGTATTTCGTTAATTCGGAAACTTATAATCCTCTTGCCAGTTGGCTATACAAATAAGTTGAGGGGTGATATTTCGTCGGGAAAATGTATTTTTCTTGGAGACTTGAGAAATTCATCGAGACAAGGTGGATTTTTTATCCACTTTACATTTTGTTTTCGCCGTTGAGGTGATTTTCCTAACCTAGCATTTTATCGTTGGTATACTGTGTTCATGGCCTGAGCTAATTTAGCAGGTTCAGTTTGGCAGTTTTTAAGAGTAATGTTCTCATTCAAGTTACTTTCATTGAGGTTAGCGGTGACTATCAGAAGAACCCGCATTGATTCGGCCCCGTCAATAATAATTCGGAGGCTTGTGACCTGAGCATGGTGGTGATGGTTGTGTAATGGCGCCTGTGGAAGTGAGGTGCAGGCGTAGGTGTGTGCCCACGTTTATCTACCAGTTATCCAATTTGTATTTTGGAAAAAGTGTAATTGATGCATAGGTTAAGTAATAATAAAAGAATATCTTACGTATCCTATAGTAAATGCGAACAATCATTCACTTTCTTGATCGCTTCCATCTTTTCCGAATTTAAAATGGCGTTGGTGTAACTGCAGGAATGGCAGGGAATACGAGGCGAACTTAGAAATTTTTGTTTTCTCACTATTATTTTTTTTTTTTTTTGTAGGATAAAATAATTCAAGCTCTTGCAATACATCTTTTATACTTAGATAAATTAAATAATCGTCTTTATATTCGCACAACCTATATATCAGAAGTTGGGAATTTATTTACCCTATACACACACGCTTCTGGGGGGTTAAATTGAGAGAATAACAACATAAGTATTATTTATCAGCCGAATATGCGTGGAAAAAAAGTTAATGAAAATTAAAATACATTACCAACGTATACTTAACATCACTTATACTATCTGATAATCACGACCTATTTACAGCGTGGGGTAAAATTGAGAATAATAAAAATACATAAGTATTTTATCAGCAAGCGTGGGAATAATGTTAATAATAATAGTGATATTAGTTAATATAAGAAAACGCCTGGGGGTAAATTGAGAAAATAAATAACTCATAATATATATATATAATATGCGGTGGAAAAAAGTAATTAATAATTAATACATCATTTACTATCCCAAATATAAAAATTTAACTTATAAAAAGTGAAAAATTAATCTACCAAAAAAAGGTGAGAATAATTATTCCAAAACAGGTGAGAATAATTCTTCCAAAAACGGTGAGAAAAATTCTTCCAAAAAAGGTAAGAATATACGATTCTTCCAAAAAAGGTGAGCGGTATATTAAGGCTATGTTTAAAAATGGTAAATAGACAAAAGGTGGCTTTGTTAAAAAAAAAAAATGAAGTCTAAATGGTAGCTCTAAAAATCACATACCAAACTGTCAAATGGAGGATATGTCCTTTCAGATTTTAAAATAAATTAAATAATAAAGTTAGCTCTAGAATACATAATCTATACGCGTGAGAATTGGAAAATCAAAGTGCAAGGCTAAATAAATTAACATAAATGTTATGAATTTACTTCTAGAAACCTAAAATAAATACAGCTGAGAATGGAAAACAAGTGCAGCTTATAAATTAAATACAAAGTTTGCTCTACAGAATACCATCCAAGCGTGAGAAACTGGAATACACAAAGTGCAGTACTTAAATAAATTTAATAAAGTTTAATGCTCTAGAATACCATATAATACATAGGCGTGAATAGAGATGGAACAAAGTGGCACTTAAAATAATTAAAAAATAAAGTTAGGGCTCATGTAAATATATTATTATTATTATAAATTAACTATCACTCTAAGATAAAATCTCTTCTATACACCGAGATTCGCAAAAGGGATAAGTATGCGTGAACAAATAAATAAAAATGTTATAACATAAAAGATTTTATTAAAATGATTTCAAAAATTATTTATTTTATTATTGTTTTTATTATTTATTATATGATATACAAAAATTGAATTTTAAATTTTTTTTTTTTTTTATTATTATTTATTATAATTATTTTTATTAATTATTATTAATTCATCATAATTATTTTATTCTTTTATTTTTATTATTATATAAAAAAATTGATTTTATACAATTAAATTTCTTATTCTTTATTATTTAATTCATACTATAGAAATTTGTTATTATTTATTATTATCTTTCTATACTGATTTTATTATCAATAATAGATTGTTTTTATCAATTTATATATATAATTTAATTACTAGTATAACTCTAGAATAGCATTATAAAAAAGAAAGAATCAAAATTATTAATACTATTATTATAATTAATTTTATTTGAAAATGATTTTTAAAACTTATTTTATTAATAATTTTTATTTTGTTTAAAAAAAATTTGAATTTTAATAATTATTAATTTGTTTTTTTTTTATTATTAATTATGTATAATCATTTAATATAATTATTGATATTTTTATTAGTATGTTTTCTATTTGATGTATTTCTTAATCTTAATAATTAATTTATAATTATATATATTAAGATATATAATTATCTATATTATTATTTGAGAAGAATTTATTAAAAAAAATCTATTATTGCTATTTTATGACTGAAAGGCCACAGCAAAATAGCAAATCATTGTTGGAATTAATCTTTGCAACAAATTTTTATTATATTTTATATATCTAATTAAAAAAAAAATTTGAATTCTTTTAAAAATATTATTTTTTTTTTTTTTTTTATTAATATTTTACTTAAATTTTATTTATACTATTAATATTTTCTGTATGATTATTTCTGTACATGTTTATTTTTCGTTTTTTAGTTTATTATATTTTTTATATATTAAATTTCGTAATATATGATATGACACTTTTTAAAATAGATTAAGTATATAATTAAAATATATAGTATATATAGATATAACTATATAGAAGATAATATATATTATATAGGATATTACTATAATATACTATCACGCCAGTATACAATGACTATTCTAATTACTTGATTATTACTCACTCCCAGAATTGAATTTTATATTATCTTTTTTTTTTTTTTTATTATTACAACATAATTTTTAAAGTTATTCTTTTATTATATTCATTCCCGGTGAAAATTACTTGGCAGCATAATTTTTTTCTATCTAATTATTTTATTATTATTATTATTATTTATTATTATTAATTATATAAAAAAAAATTGAATTTTATAATTAAAGTTTTTTTTTTTTTTTTTTTTTTTTTTTTTTTTATTATTAGTAATAGGATTATACTATAAACCATACAGTGGAAGACATTATTATTATACGTTCATATTTAATACCTTAATTAAAAAGATTATTTTCCAAACCCACAATTATTGTTATATTTAATTTATTTGGTTACAGAATGATCGCTTTTCTTACTACCTCGCCGTCTTGGGTCCTAGGAGTCTAATAGGAAACCGCTGCACCTCCTGGGTTATCTACTCAGAGCAAAATAAGCAAAAAAAATTAGAAAATGCTTCCAACAAATTAATATTTCGATTTGAACTGTACGTAAAATAAGGTAAAGCGAGAACAAATATTTTCTAGCACTTGGCACCAAAATAACCGGTAGATGTTCTTAAACATTATTTCAGCTGCATCATAATTGTGTCTCTTCTAAAAAAAAAATTGAATATCCCCGTATTTTTCCAGAAGCAAACACGCAATAAAAGAAAATATCTTTATTTCCGATTAACGACTTGCT